>NW_020769394.1:2644985-2669097 GCF_900518735.1 Pseudonaja textilis
GAGAGAGAGAGAGAGAGAGAGAGAGAGAGAGAGAGAGAATATGGAGATAGAGATAGAGATAGACATAGACATAGATATAGATATAATAGATATAGATGTTTATAGATAGATATCGATATAGAATATATATAAATAATCATGCTTTTCTAAGATGGCCATCACAGCAGCACAAATCTTACCTGCCTTTCATTGACTTGATCTCTGAAGCTTCTGGGAAAAAATATTTCACAACTGACATGCTGACAACAGAGAGAAATATGCTGCTTTATTAGTGGCATGCAATTCACACCGGGGACGTCTGCTTTTTTAGCTCTTCCTCCAACTGACAGCACTGGAATTTGGGCCTACAGTGGTCTCAAATAGGTGCCTAAAGCTTCTTACCTTGGAAAAATGTTCCTTGTCACTGTGGCTTAAATAGATAAACAGTTTCAGATGAGATTAACTCTTAACTTAGAAGGAACGAGGTAGACTTCCATCATGCAAAGAGCCAATATGATTTCTTAAGCTTAAGCTTGCAGAGCTCAGGTTGATAGGATGTTGAGCATTATTCCAACATCTTCATTATTTTTATAGTGGGCAATTTGAGGCATTTGACCTTTTTTAAATCCAAGTCTCCGACAATATGATTTTCTCAGTGTGATAGGTTCAAATTGACTTGCGTCAGAGTATATTCATGAACTGGAATAGAGCACGGTAACAAGATGAGCCAATGAATAGGCATAGCAACTAAGTCAGCCAATGAGGACTGTTTGGAAACTGAAACTAGAAGTAGCCTAGGCGTGGCTCTATATTAAGCTCTGCAGCTCTGAAGCGATGTTGAGCTTTGAGTCTGTCTACTGAAGATGAAACTGCTTCTCTCCTCTGCTGTGTGTCTTGCTTGCCTGCTGAACTAAAGTGAAACTGAGGTCTGTTTCTGAGCTCCTGAGTTGCTGTTCTACTCTGAACCTGTAACATGTCTGCTTCTGTTTGCTCCATGTTGGAGAAATCTACAACTGGTATTGTAAAATTTACTTTATATGTTTATAAAGAAGTTAAATGAAGCCTCAGTCATCTGTGTTTACTTTTCAGGCACTGAATTTATGCTGCAATACTCTGAACAACTTAGCATCGGTTCCGTTATAGAAATGTTATAGAAATGGCTAGTTTATATTACTAAAAGTAAAAAGTTGAGGTTTGATGCTATTATCTTATTCCACTGCACTGAAGGGACTTGGAAGTCCATGCTTTTTCTTTCTTTCTTTCTTTCCCTTTTCTCTACCCTTTCCCCTTCCTTTCTCCTTCCCTCCCTTGTTTTCCTACTATTTGCTTTTGTACTTTTGGATTTTATATGTTAAACTAACAATTAAAATAAAAGGATCCAGTAGGAAACAATTGTCTTCCTGGGAATTATTCAGCCGAAGAACTATTGTTATTCTACCTGGCCTTCTAAAACCTCTCCCTACGAAATCCTGAAATGTTGGCTTGTTGGCTCTGCCGCCACCCCACATACACACACATACATGCACACAAAATCACATCTCTCTTGATTCATGAGTGAAGCCCAGCCCTACGATTGAATTGCCTATGTCTCATTTTCTGCTGACTTGCTTGAAGCCTGGAGGACATGCTATAAATTTAGCTTGCATTGTTTAAGGCAGGTACAAATACAGAAGCAGATTCAAATCAGCCCTGGACAAAATTAATGGTATTTCCCCCCCCTCTTCACCCCCTATCTGCTCCCCTTCCTTATCCAGGAGTTTTCTGCACCTGCTTATCAAATGTGTGGATGACATGACAAATACAAATGAAGTTCTTCGGAAGGGGAGTCCGTTCCCAAGAGGTTCGTGATCAAACCTTGCAGGTATGGGCCTTAACTTCCAACAGAAAAAAAAAAAGGAGGAATAAAAACCCCAAACCATCAAATTTTCTGTTTTTTCTTTGAAGATGTTTCGCTTCTCACCCAAGAAGCTTCTTCAGCTCTGACTGGATGGTGGGGAATGGAGGGATTTATATTCCTTGCAGACAACAACTGGTCATTTGCATTCTTTTAGTGTGTCGTTGAGGCCACCTGGAGGTTTATTGGTGTCATTAGGTCTGAGTGGTGCAAATGGGTTTGGAGCCTTCTTGGAACACAATACTTTCAATAGTCCCAAGAAGGCTCCACACCCTTTTGCACCACTCAGGTGACCCCGAGGACGCAGATAAACTTCCACGTGGCCTCAGCGACTCTCTAAAAGTCTGCAAATGACCCAGCTGTCTGCAAGGAGTATTAATCCTTCCATTCCCCCGCCATCCAGTCAGAGCTGAAGAAGCTTCTTGGGTGAGCAGCAAAACATCTTCAAAGAAAAAAAAAAAACAGAAATTCCAGTTGCCTCTTGAAAAAGGGCCCTTCGGGACAGCCATGATCTGGATGACAGAGAATCTCCACAGACTGCAGAAGTGTTCCTTCCCACTGTGCTGAGAGTGTGCACACCTCTGGCAAGCCTTGAGCATGGCACCACGCATGGCAACGAGCAGCACTGCTGGGGAAATCCAGTACATTACTGATGACAAGTCTCGCCGATATGTTTTTGTTCCCTCTGTCAACAGAGAGACAAATTGCCTCTGATTTCAGAGAAGGTGGCCTGTTGAAGAAAGAGAAATGGCACTTCATTTTTGACTTATTTATTATATGAGATCTAGCCAAGCGAGACTTATTTACAAGGAAGGAGACAACATATTTGCTTCAGACAAGGAAAGAGGAACAATCGAAAATCTCCTGGGGAAACTCCAGTTTTTAAAGGTACCCCGTGATGAACCTGACACTCCTCTCCATCAAGCCTGTCCCCCAAAAGTCTGGGCTTAACTTATCTACCTCCTCCTCTTTTTTGAGTAGAGTTTTGGGGGAAGCTGTCCATTCAGGTAGGCCAAATTGTCTCCATAACCTTCTCATCAAAGGGACAACCCTTGTTTTTACATAGGACAAATGAGCATCGCACATAAAAATGGTGCAGAGGATGGTCAAGATATTCATGGCTGCCATCTTGGCTTTGGGGATTTTTCTCTCCTCTCTTCCACCCTTGAATGCTCCTGAATCAAAGACAGAGCTCTGTGTCTGATGTCTAGGATTTATCCAAAACATCTTGGTGAGATTATGAAGGCACTGGTGATATTAGCTATACCTTTATATAAATGAGATTGCCTTGATCAAATGGCATTTATCAGATGGTTTAGGGGGCATTCTTAATCCCACAGTAAAACTAGGACCTTTGTTAGAGAGGATGAAAGAATGATTATAGAGAACCTGTGCCTCTTGTAGACATACTGTCAGGGTTCCAGCAATTGCCCTAATTAAATCATGAGACTCGAGCCAAACTTCAAAAGAATCCAAAAGATTTATTAGGAGAAACATGTCAGCATTATTGCAGTTGAAGCCAACTCTGACACACATGATTTATGGTCACCTGTGACCCTGTCCCCCCCTCCCCCCTAGGGGTGTCATGCATCAGATTCTCCAATGAAGGATTTTTGAGGGCAGAAGATTTGGTAGCCTAGCCACAATCTTTGTAAGATAAGCATGGAATGTACTTCTGGTCCGTCCGTCCCCACTTATGGCAACTCAGAAACAGGCATGCTTTATGGGTTGACACATACATGCTATCTCACACGGCTTTTCCAACTGAACCTGAGGGATTTTTATAGGCACATGAAGTTTCCTTTGATGGACTAGTATGGGTGGTATGATCCCCTACTACTGCTATGTCAACAAGGCTTAGTATCTGTTATTGTTTCCCCGGGATTACATTTTTTTAAGAGGAGAGGAGAGAAGAAGAAGGAAGAAGAGAAGAGAGGAGAATTTTATCACAAGAGATTCATGGAACACAAGACTTTTAGATCTTCTCTAAATCTAACTGCTAGATTTAGAGGCTGACTTTTTGATGGAAAACAACAGATGTGTATGCACTATTGTCTTCATTCCACAGCTGGTCATTGCTGAAAGATGAAGGTTGGGCTATTTACATCTTTGCTTTGATAAATGGTTAACTGTATGTCCCTTGCATAACTAGGAATAAGTAATCTTGGTAAATTTCTACCTAACTGGAGTACAGTTGAATCGGGGGAAAGGATTCTCCAAATGTCTATTGAAAAGGAAAGAATTCTCCCAGAATTTCTCCAAGACAGAAATTTTCCTTAGCAGTGACAAGAATTTCATTACTGAAAAAATAAAAAAGCTCTGTGAGAAAAATTACTTCTCTTGGGGCCAGAGAAATAATTTGCAGTGAAAGACAAGAAGATGTGTACACCCACCTGTTTATCACTTCATCATGAAATAAAGGCAAAATCATCCTTTCCAACTACTGAATTTCAAAAGAAGCTTTTCCTTTTTTGACTTAGGAAAATAGATGGAGGAACGGAATTGAGGATTGTCAAATTGATGGAGAAATTGTCAACGTAAAAGCCAGAAGATTTTGGTATCCAGAACAACAAAGATTGTTTATGAAAATAGAGTTAAATGGGTTCTTGGTGTTACTAAATTAAATTCCCCTTCCAAGCCATGTTTGTTGTTCCTTTTCTGTGCAATAAGGCAGTAAATAAATAAATAAACGTTCCATGAAATATATATCCACAGAAGCAAACATTATGTCTCATTAAATTACTTCTTGCAGAGATGCTGCACCTCAAAGATTTGCACAATCAAAGCCAGTTCTTTCTCTCTCTCTCTCTCTCCTGTCACCTTAGCCTTAATCATGTGGGTGGGTCATTGTCAAACACCAAATTCAAAAGTGAATGGTTGCACAGCCAGAAGCTTGTTCACACCAGCACTGTCTGCCACGTTTTGGCATAAAGCCATGAAGGAGCTTAAGGCATATCTCTCTCTTTCTCCACTGAGGTCTAATAAGTGTGAGAACTCTACGGAGCTTGTGCAAAAGTAATTTTCCTATCAGCTGTAATCGGTCTGTGGTTCACTTATTGCTGGAGTCTTAAACAAGGTCTGGATGATAAAATTAATCTTATATATTTTAAGCTAGAGTTTTGGCATGGCTGAGTTCTTCCTTTTTTGTCAAGGTCTTTGGCTATGATTGTTGGGTAGTTGACTTAGTTGTGAGGTTAAAAATTTCCTGCATTCACCTCTGGGAAACTCATATTTCACTAGTGGATATGTGGAGTGGCAGGAGCAGACAATTCACAAAGCCTAACCTATTGTTTCAACTTCTGCTAAATCCAATTATTTGGTTATCGAAAACAGCGCTTTGCTTTTTGCCGTGTGATTATATGGCTGAATAAATCTTGTAAATTATCTTGAGTTCCATTTTATTACAATGTGTTTGCATGTAAAATGCAATTGTTCCCTTTAAAGCCAAATTAACATTAATTTCATCCCTATGTTCCAGAGGGGATGTATGGAGTCTCAGCCTTGCATTTCATCTTTCTACTCCATGGATTAAAAATCACTGGAGCTAAGGAACCCCTGATATCCCATCTTGACGCGAAGTCCTGTAGAACAAATGAACCTCCCTAATTCTCAACAGACCAAGCTACTTCGTTAAGAGTGATGAGAATGAAAGAAAATCAATTCAAGACTTTGACATCGTAGATCTTATATTGACAAGGAGGACCATAGGAATTGTCTTTCGTTGGCCAAATCTTTAGCTTTCTTGATCACTGAAGAACTAAAGTTTCAAAATGGTTGAAGCTGCTTGGATGAGTAGCGAAACATCTCAAACTAACAACCATTATTATTCCAGTTGCAATGGCTCAACCTTCAGAGAACTGTACCTGGGTGGCTGAGAATCTTCTTTGAAATCCAGATGGATTGGTTTGGTGAATTGAAGATCATTTTGTCACTTGGGGAAATGTGCTATATTTGAAAAATAGGTTAGGGTTCTGTGGGATCTACAAGTCCTCACTATTCTCTAGAATTTCCAACTACTCTTATTTATTGAGCTGTAAAAAGTAGTTGATTACTTTCTGTTGGTCTTTCAAGAGTATACCTTAAGTGATGTGAATCTGTTGGTCCCTGCCAGTATCCTTCAGAGTAACATACAAAGTACAAAGGTGACTGGTAAAAATATAGAAAAAATCTACTTTGGATAACTTAAAGACCCAACAGTAATAACAAACTCAGACGTATGAGCTATACAAAAACTCGCTTTGCAATTAAAAAATACCTTCAAACTTCCTTCCCCTTATAAAAGAAAAATGATTTATTCAGCAAATGAATATTAAAATCAGCATTCATTGAAGATATTTATATTAAAAATGAGCATTTGAGAATAGCATATGAATAAGTGCGCATGTTAAGGGATATTACATAGAAGAGCTACGGCTATTAAAGGAAGTGAGCTGATTTGTTCTGGTTTTCTCTTTAAATAAATCTGTTAAAATAAAGGTGAACTAGAATAATGCTTCACTAATCCTGACAGATAGAGAGTGGATTTACAGTATACTATTTCCCTAAAACTCTGGTTTTTAGCTCCCAGGAAGTTACAAAAGTAGCACAGTAGTCTTCTGGAATTTGAAATGTGTGTGTGTGTGTGTGTGTGTGTTGTATTCAGCTTTGTTCGGGTATTTTCCCACGTCATTATAGTTGTGCTTTTAAAGGTGTAGCAACGTTTTGGCAGAATCTCATCTGCCATCATCAGGCTTCTGTAATAGTGTATATATGGGACCTTGTTGAAACGTTACCAAGATGCTCTCAATCTTACAGGGGAAAACACCCGAATATATAGTTCAAATATATATATGAAGTGACTTCTTGAGTGAGCAGAGAAGAAATTATTTCTGTGGTTAAAGTTTAGGGTTGTTGCAAATCTTCGTTCAGTTGAAATTTTTCACAAATCACCCTTTTAAAGCAGCTCCATGAAAGAACACGACTACCTTATTTTTAAACATGAAGGTCTTCCTTGATTTGAAGTTTCCTCAAATAAGTCCAATCACCAGAAAAGTAAAGTCCTTGGTGCTCTTTGAGCTTGGTGGTTTTCTTGCAGACGTTTCATGACCCAACTAGGTTGCTAATTGGGTCATAAAACATCTGCAGGAAGACAACCAAGCTCACAGAGCACCAACATCTCTGCACTTCAACCCTGAGCCACAAATATTCTCTTCTATTAGAACAACAAAAGGGTTTTGTTTTTGTTTTTTGCACATGCCTGATGAGGTTTGGAGGGGAGAAGAACCTCATGGCTCTCTCATCGTCACCTAAATAAGAAGATTCATTCTGTCTCTGGAGTATCATCATCTCATCGAGATGATTTCAACTTGCCTATTCATTTTGTTGACATTTTCCAACATCTTAGAGTGGCGAGCAGGCACCCACTACCATGGCAACTCCTTTTTTTTTTCCTCCCCTAGCTGAAATAATCAGCACAAATAGTGGAGAAACAGCCTTAATGCCAAATAGATTGTACAGTTTCGACAATTGCACAATGGTGTTTAACTGCTAGTTTTTCCTGATTGTGGTTTAAAGTCTGAGAAAGCTGTAGAGCTATTTGCTTCATGAAAGGCAATAGAGAGGAGGAGGATTAAGCAAACGAGCAATAATAGCAAATATACCTGAAAAGCGAACTTGATTTTCTATTTGTTGAGGCCCTACATGGATTGGAAAGACAAGCTCATGACTGAGTTCCTTTTGTTTTGGTTGGAAAGGTCTGTCAAGAATCTGCACGGAGACAAACAGAGACAGTTCTAGTCTAGATCTTGCTTCTCTGTAGGTGTGTTTACAACTGTTACGGAGTCTGCCCATTACAGTTGAAAGCTGTAATGGTTGTCCAGCAAGCCATCATGTGACCTTTTTTAAAACCATGGTCATTAGGACAACACTTAGTGGTGCGATGGCCTAGAGGTGGAATTCTTGCCTCACAATCAGGAGGCTGTGAATTCGATCCCAGGTACAGGCAGATATTGCTGTCTCTGGGCACAATGAGAATATAACTGCTGGGAAAAAAAAAAAACCTCCACATTGGAAACAAGAAGGGCATCCGGCCAGTAAACACTCATCTCCATTCAGTTGCCCAGACTCCACCCTGCAAGGGATGAAGGGGTCATTAAAATAAGATGATGATTAGAGAACATTGAAATCATCCAAGCAAAACCATTGTTTGCACTTAAAAAAAAAAAGCAATTATCCATACTACTGTTTCTTTTTTCCTTTCTTTCATCACTTGGATGGGGGGGGGGCGGGGGAGAGAAAGTATCACACACTTGGTTTTTCTTACTATCTAAATTCCCAACTCCCACTTTTTTCAGTATTTAGTAGGAATCACTCTAGATAGCGATGCATATTCAGTTCAGCTTTTTAAACTTCAAAACGGCACTTAATTTCTTGCCCGGAATGTGATTAATGGTAAATTATTAGCTCAGTTGAATTAACAGCTTAAATGCTTAAGATATTTTCAGTAATTTGGAGAGAAGAACTGGAGCAAGTTCTAACATTCTGAGGCATGCATGGCTTAGCTTGAAAGTGAGCAATCCATATAGATTTTTTTTTTTTCCTTAAGGAGGAAATAATTATTTGTGGGCCACAGGTGGTATTTAAACTCCACATTTTCTTTAACTCCAGAGGCCTCGTGAGACATTTGGTAGACCAAGTCTTCAAAGATTCCTTTAGGATAAAAGCAAGAAGAAGGGCATTTTGGAAATGCAAGATTGATGTGAGCTCTACAAGGCAGACTCCAACACCTAAATCATGAGTATGAAAACTACCTTTACTATAAGGTTACAGGAACAGAATCTTGCAACTCCGAAAGTGCCTTCCCGCTTTGATGAAGACAGGGTGAACATCTCTAGATGGTCCACAGCAGAGGTGGTATTCAGCATGTTCTGACTGGTTCTGGAGAACCGGTAGCAGAAATTTTGAGTATTTTGGAGAACCGGCCAATCCCACCTCTGACTGGCCCTGCCAACCCCGTCTCTTCTCTGCCTCCCATCGGGTCCTAGCTGATTGGCTGAGTCTTCTTTGGTTACCCTGCACAGGAGAATGGAGCTGGAAAGCAGGTTAGTGGGGTGGGGAGGGAATGGGGATTTTGCAGTAACTTTCCCCCAGGAGTGTGGTGGGAATGGAGATTTTACAGTATTGTTCCCCTGCCACGCCACCAAGCCACACCCACCACACCACACCTACACAACCAGTAGTAAAAACATTTGAATCCCACCACTGGTTCATTTGTGGTTTTTTTTTAAAAAAAAAGGATAGAGGAGATTTTAAAAAAAAGTTGTTAGGAAGAAGACATCCCTGGCCTCTTCACCCCTTGCTCAATCCAAGTGGATCTGAAAGATGGATTTGAGATGAATTACATGGAAGATTTCCTTCATCCCACCAAGAGGGACAATCCTTTCTATAAATCCATTTTGTGTTTTGGCTTCTGACTGCATTTTCCATTTGGGAGGATTTGTTTTGCATCTCGAATCAGGCTGGGAAACGCAGTTTTTGCCTTGCCTCTCCGTTCTCTCCTGCGCTGTTCAATCTTTTGTTTATCGGCCCACTCAGCATTCCTTAAGAGCTGGAGAATTCTGCAACCAATCAAGAGTTTTCTCATTAATTCCGCTCACATCCCTCTTCTGAATTCCTGCTCAGGTTTAGCATCCTTGAAATGTAAGCTGATTGTTTCCCCTTCCACCACCATCACCGCCTCCCTTCCACCTCGTGGCTATACCTCAGTCGTCAGCCAGATTAGATATTTATATTTTCTCCCAAACATTTTGAAAGATATTTGTCTTGTAAAAATGGGACTCTGGCAGGGAGGGCTTTTGTTTTGGGTGTAATCTGCTTTCGTAATTAGTTTTTCAAACTTCTTGAAAATGAGGAAGAGTTTTCCCTGGGACCCCTTTTCTTTCCTTTTTTTTTTTTTTTGAGATTTTAAGGGATCCGTGTTTGCTGATAAATCTCTGCTGATAAAGCTCTGGCATTTTTAATCCTGTGCATTTTGGATCTGTAGCTCTGTGTTTTATAGTACAGAGGACCATTCTCTATCCGTTTTCAAGGTGAAAATCCCCAACCTCGAAGATTTCCCTCAATGCATCTTAGAATTGTAATTGACAACTATGAATCAGTGCTAGAACTGATGATATTCCCTAATTGGGTAATGAAACGTCAGCAAGAAAACCATCAAGCTCAGAAAGCACCAAGGACTCCACAGTCCTCCTCCTCCTCTTCCTCTTCCTCTTCCTCCTCCTTCTCACAAACTCTTCTCCCTTCTAGAACCAGTAATGGGAAATGGAATCTCGATAGAAGAAAATATTTGTAACTCAGGGTTGAACTGTGTGTCTTCTCTGAACTTCCTCAACAAGGCAACATGGCTGCCAACAGGGAAAATGTTTTTTCAGATGCTATTGTTAGAGGCATAGTTTACAGATCAAAGCAAGGAATATTTTCATGAAGTTCTGAAACATTTTCATGATCGTTGCCATCACACTTCTACCTCTGAGCATTATTGCTTAGTTCCAGGCACCAAATGTCAAGAAGGATTCACAAGGATTGGAAGAGGTTCTGAGAAGAGTAATGTGGCTCATCATGAAATTGGCAACTAACCTGTATGAATGTCCTTGAGAGCACTGGGAAAACTGAAAAAAAAAACACTTTTGGTCTCATGTGCACAGTTCAACCCATCAGATCAGCTGGCATTAGAATTTGCAAAGCGCAGATTCCTAAAACATATCTAGATGGATAAATGATTCCCCTTTTAAATATATATATATAGAGAGAGAAAGAATCAAATCCCCATTTATTTCTTCGTGCAATTGTTCCATTTCTTTTCCACACTAGGGACTGACAATTTCACACACTCAGATAACAATATAATAAACTCCCAATCTTTAGAGACAAATGTGAAATTATACAATGGTGCATTCAGGATAGGCGAGGCAGAAATTCTGCATCAAAAAAATCTTGTCATTTGATTATCTAGCTACAAAAAAAAAAAAATCTTCTGGGTTATCAGACTGGGCTAGAAAAAAAGATATTATTGTAGCAGAGCACCCTTGGGGATCTGCTGTACAGATATCGCACAATCTAGTGCGTCCCACAGATGATTCTCATCCTGCTTGGCATTAATTGCTGTGGTAGTAGAAAAAAGCCAGACTCAATTTCTCTCTTCTCACGAGCTTCCCAGCTGGATTGAAAATGGAATATCTTTAGTAACATCAGGCTTCAAATAATAAACTGGAGAACAATGTGGCCCCTTCAGTGCTTAGAGGAAATGACAGATAATTATTACCATTTTATCATTTGGTTTAGCTCAGAATTGCATCCACAATGGCATGGATAGGTGGAGCACACAGAAAGATTAAGCACCCCTCATCGTCGTTAAAGCAAACAAGCAGAAAATCAATCAACCCCAAAGTTTCCTACCCTCCTTCTTCTTTGGAGGACTTCCAAACTGGACGCCCTACCAGACCCATATGCCATGCTGAAGGTCAGGTAATTGGCAAGGTCAGTTAAGTTCTAATTGGAACATTGGAACCTAAGCTGCACTTAGTGCTTCATAGAACACATATACAAGCCAGATCAAGGATGTGCTTAAAATCAGAAGCAACCCTTCCTTTCAGGCAATCAGCCTCTGTGGTGGAACGTAGTCTGGATTCCCAGGAGGGAGGGAGGGGCTGCACTACAGAGGACCAAGAGACAACAAAGTTGAGATAGTTTGGTGGAGAGGAAGAGAGTTAAGAAAGCTCCTCCCTAGAAGTCCTCAGAGTATCTCTTCAGTGATGTGAACAGTTGCTTTAGTTTGGGAAGATTTCTGTCAATAGTTGAGGAGGAGTAAGATAAACTACTCAGAAGTAACTCCATGTAGCACTGTTAGTTCCTGGGAGACCACCTCACATCCACAAAAACATGATTGGGATGGAGGCACACCAGACTTTAGGAGGCACCTTCTAAGGAGCTACTAACAAGAAAGTTAACTTCCATGTTTCAACTTTTTGTTGTTGTTAGTTGTGAAGTTGTGTCTGACCCATCGCGACCCCATGGACAACGTTCCTCCAAGCCTTTCTGTCCTCTACCCTCTGGAGTGAAGCTCAAGAGGATGTTCTTTCTGTTCTGTGGTGAAAAATGTGCAAATTCTCCTTGAGGGAGACTCTCCAAGAAGTCTTTAGGACTTCAACTCATTTTAGTTCATGATGAGAAGGGCATATTTACATGGACGGAATAACCAGTCAATATCAAGATTCTTGCTTTTGCTTGTGGGCAAAAGTCAACATGGGCAGATGCTAGCAAAAGATGTTGAGACTTTAGAAAGAGTGCAGAGAAGAGCAAAGATGATTAGGGGACCAGAGGCTAAAACATATGAAGAACGGTTGCAGGAACTGGGCATGTCTACTTTGATGAAAAGAAGGACTAGGGGAGACAGGATAGCAGTCTTCCAATATCTCAGCGGCTGCCCCAAAGAAGAGGGAGTCAAGCTATTCTCCAAAGCAGGACGAGAAGCAATGGATGGAAGCTAATCAAGGAGAGAAGCAACCTAGAACTTAGGAGAAATTTCCTGACAGAACAATGAATCAGTGGAACAATTTGCCTCCAGAAGTTGTGAATGCTTCAACACTGGAAGTTTTTAAGAAGAGATTGGACAACCATTTGTCTGAAGTGGTGTAGGGTTTCCTGCCTAGGCAGGGGTTGGACTAGAAGACCTCCAAGGCCCCTTCCAACTCTGTTATTCTATTCTATTCTAATTCTCACTCCACTGCTGGACAAAAATATGTTGTCTCATTGTGCTGAAAAGCAAAATCTGTGAAAAACAAAAACCAATAACTCCTACCCACGTATAAAGAGGCATTTTTCTACTATTTCAGGACTCCCTGTGGTGACATGCTTCTGTGGCTCTTTCAATAGGGAACTCAAAAACAATGTCACTCCATGAAGGATTTCTACCACTACGCCAACAATTAAAAGAATCCTAGGATGGAAAGAAACTTAGTTCAATGTCTAAGAAACCACAGCAAAATTGCTACCCTGGGAATAATCTCCATCCCTTGGGGGAGTGGGGTTTCGTTGAGAGTACGAACACCTACTTGGCTTTTCATGTCTTGTGATTTCAGTTTGGCTTGGGGGCAATGAAACACATACCCTGTTTTACAGCGATCTGACATTAAGATTAATACAAGCCTCCTGCTGTGTGTTCAGCTCACTGAGTTTGTGGTTTTTCTAATGGGTTCAGTTATTTTGCTGCCACCTGACCGCATTTTCTTCATTCTGCTAATTCATTTCCACCCCCACCTCCAAACACAAGTGTGGAATGGTGGTTCCCTTGATATTGACAATTCAATCACTATTGGAGTGTGTCTATTGCCTTTCCTCCTTAATAACCCGCTTTCTCTCGCCCACCCCACCACCAAGCCTGCTCCGCTATCTAACAAATGTTTGTGGCAGCTTGCCTCATTTTCGGTTCAGGGTTTCTCTTTGGCTCCCTTATCGTGGCGCTTTCAATCTGGAGGGAATCGCCTTGTTTGAACGCTGACAATTTCAGTATGGCTCTCCAAAGTCTATTAGTGCTTTACACTAAATGCATTTTGGAAGGAAAGAAGGGAGAAGGGAACAACTGGTTATATTTATGGATTCACGCTTCAGCAAATGGCCTTCAATTCTTTGTTTTCAACTGAACAGAAGAACGGAGTTCATAGGGACCTTGGAGGTCTTCTAGTCCAGTCCCTGCTCAAACAGGAAACCCTATAACATTCCAGACAAATGGGTTGTCCAATCTCTTCTTGAAAACCTCCAGTGTTGGAGCACTCGCAACTTCTGGAGACAAGTTGTTCCGTTGATTAATTGTTCTAATTGTCAGGAAATTCCTCCTTAGTTCTAGGTTGCTTCTCTCCTTGATTCGTGTCCATCCATTGTTTCTTGGATGGATGATGCTAGAAGGATAGATAGATGATAGATAGATAGAGATAGATAGAGATAGATAGATAGATAGATAGATAGATAGATAGATAGATAGAGATAGATAGATAGATAGATAGATAGATAGATAGATGGTAGACAGACAGAGCAGTAGACAGAGAGGTAGAGGGATGAAAGAGAGAAAGATAAATAGATGATAAGTGATGATTTATAGATAAAGGTAAGTAGGTAGTAGGTAGGTAGGTAGATAGATAGATAGATAGATAGATAGGTAGGTAGATAGATAGATAGATAGATAGATAAAGATAGATAGAGATAGAGATAGAGTGATGGAGAGGGAGAGAGGGAGGAGAGAAAAAAGGGGGCCGCTACTCTCCCTCAACTAAAATCTCACTTTGGAAAGCTGTTGTTTCCTAGGAGCACACTTGTGGCATGGGACCACATCTGGAGATGGACGGGTCTGCAGAAGCCTCTCTGAGCTAAAATGAGATGCAGCTCTGGTCTGTGGCCTTCTCTGACTTCTCCCGTGCCACTTTGAAGCTCCAGATGCAGGCGTCCTTCCACGGCACTGAATTTAAATCTTTCTCCCCGAGACATCTTCTTGCCTATGCAAATAGGAAAGAGCCACGGCTCTTAAGGCAATCAAGTTAAGTCGAGTGTGCTTTCTACCTGAAGACAATGAAGTTCAGTCCTCTGCTGACACAGGGCTGTTTTCCCTGAGCCAGCAAAGCTTTTAATTTCAAGGAAGCTGTCCGTGACATTTCTTCATCATTTTTGCCATAAGCAGGCTTTAATTTAAAAAGGGCCGAGAACATCGTTGATTTCCATTTCATTGATAAGTAGACAGAGAAATCCATTTCCCTTCCCTCTTCTGCTCATTTGTATTTGTATGAAAGTTAAACTAAAAATAAAATAAAATAAAATAAAACCTAAAGAGAGGGATTGACTTGGGATGAAGTACGGGACTGAACGCACCAAGCTAAATTTTTACATTAATTTAATAGTGACAGATAAAAATCCGAATGCAAATGAGATCTGGCTCTCCAGAGGTGCTTTCAACACACACATTTTTTTAAAAAGAAATAGAAAGCAAAAGACAGACAAAGAAAAAAAACTTCTAAATGCTTTGCTCATTGCCGTCTGTGGAAGCCCCACTGCATTCTTTATCTAAATTACTCACCTGATAATTTTATGAAGCACACCACAACTTTCATGATATGTTAATTCTTTGGGATTGATTTAGAAGGAAGCTGATCAAGGAGAGGAGCAACCTAGAACTCAGGAGGAATTTCCTGACAGTTAGAACAATTAACCTGTGGAACAACTTGCCTCCAGAAGTTGCGAATGCTCCATCCCTGGAGGTTTTTAAGAAGAGATTGGATGGCTATTTGTCTGAAATGGAATAGGATCTCCTGATTGAGAAGGGGGTTGGACTAGAAGACCTCCAAGGTCCCTTCCAACTCTGTTATTCTCTGTTTCTGGCTTCAAGACATATGAATTCCCAGCCTGGCCTTTGAAGTCCACAGCTCTTAAAGTTGTTAAGTTTGAAAAAAACAACAACCCTCCACTTAAAAAACTTCCTCTAACTCTGTTATTCTGTTATAAGGATCTCAAAAAGTAATTTGGTCCAAACAAAAGGAGACTTTGAGTTTGCTTGTTCTGCTTTTCCTTGTTGTGTCCTTGTTTACCTAAAGTGAACAATCAAGTGAGCAAGAGGGGGAAAAATGGGGTGCAGAAAACAGTAGCACCAATTAAACCTTTTTTTAAAAAACCCAAACCTCAGTGTCGTATCATCAAAGTAAAGTACCAAATGTACAGAAGTACATTTACCCAAGTACTAAATGGGATGTGTCGAAAGCAATAGAATCCATTTTCAACTGCAACCTAATGGGCTTTTATTAAGACCTTCGGGTCAACTCATCAAAATAAAGGAAAGTGGAGAAGATCTAGAAGAATTACTGTGTGTGTGTATGTATATATATAAAAAATCTACATCTAAATTAACTTCTGGACCAGAGGGGTTGAAACATTAAACATTCGGCCCAATGTTTATCTCTTATTTGCTTTATTTTATTTATTAAATTTCTACTATGCTGCCCTATCTCAGCTTAAGTGATTTTGGACAGTTTGCAATGACATATGTAAGTACACGAATAGAAAATAGAAAAACAGAATAATAAGAGTTGGAAGGGACCTTGGAGGTCTTTTAGTCTAGCTCTCTGCATTTGTTTCAGGCAAAAGATTATCCAATCTCTTAAAAACTTCCAGTGTTGGAACATTTACAACTTCTGGAGGCAAGTTGTTCCACTGATTAATTATTCTAACTCTCAGGAAATTTCTCCTTAATTCCAGGTTGCTTCTCTCCTTGATTAGTTTCCACCCATTGTTTCTTGTCCTGCCTTCAGGTGCTTTGGAGAATAGATTGACTCCCTCTTCTTTGGGGCAGCCCCGGAGAGATTGGAACTTTGCTATCGTGTCACCCCTAAATCTTCTTTTCATAAGACGAGGCATATCCAGTTCTTGCAACTGTTCTTCGTATATTTTAGCCTCCAGTTCCTTAATTATCTTGGTTGCTCTTCTCTGCCAATGTAGAGAAAGGCAATGGGGGAATCACAATGGAAGGGGGTAGAACAAGCAGATGGGGGAGGGCTCAGAGAAATGCCGAAACTGCCCGCCGCTTCAGGGCACGAAACAGCGCTGCCCAAAAATGCAAACGATCTCCGACGACCAGATGGAGAGAGCTAACGTCGGGAGATCGTAATGTGATTTGGAGTCTGAAAGCCTGAAAAAAAACAAACTGGACTATATACAAACCTGCTGAGTAATATTCCTGTTTCGGCCAAGGAAGAATAAAAAACACTGCCTATCCACAATGAGGCTGAGCCAAAACTGGGGAATGCTGGGGAGGAGTCCCGTGGAGGAGGAGGAGCATTCCACAAATTAAGCCCAGCCTGGACATGCAGAGACTGAAGCCCCTCCCACTACTGGATGCTCTGAACAGCTCATGGGAGAATGGCACCCGATTATGGAAGTCATTTGCATGGGATCATGCATTCGGGTTTTTTTTGTTTTTTTCATTTGTTGGGATCTCATCACAAAATACTGACCCAATATCATTGTAGAGATTCCTTTTAAAAAGACAGAGGTTGCCTCTAATGCTGGATTAGAAAGTTTCTTTTCACTGAAGTATGTATATCCAGTACATCTGTAGCTGCTCCAGATGTGCCAACTGCATTGTAGGAAAAAGTGAAATTATTTTATTTATGTGTGTGTATATATATATTATTGATTAAATTTTTATGCCACCCCAATCCCCTACGAGGGGACTTTGGGCGGCTTACAAGTTAAAATAAATCAATGAGTGTAATAACCGAATTAATAAAGTTTGAAGAGGTGTGGTATTCACTAATAGATGGCATTAATTAGGAAAAGCAGGAACTTGGATGTTTGGCAAATTTGAAAAGATGAGAACGTGTAAGTTAAAATTTTCATTTAGTAGTAGTAGCAGCATGCACTGAGCAACTGATTATATCAGAGGTGGTATTCAGCATGTTCTGACCAGTTTGGAGAACCGGTAGCAGAAATGTTGAGTAGTTCGGAGAACCGGTCAATACCACCTCTGACTGGTCCCGCCTCCCCCACCTATTCTCCGCTTCCTAAGTCCCAGCTAATTGTCTGGGTCTTCTTTGGTTGCCCTGCACAGGAGAACGGAGCTGGAAAGCAGGTTAGTGGGGTGGGGAGGGAATGGGGATTTTGCAGTATCCTTCCCCTGCCACACCCACCAAGCCACGTCATGCCCACCAAGCCATGCCCACAGAACCACTAGTAAAAAAATTTGAATCCAACCAGTAATGTCTTGGCTTTGCTTCTTTAAATATATGCTCACGCACAAAATAAGAAGAAATAGAAACGACTTTTTATCTTATTTTTTTTATCTCATTCTTTCCTCAAGGAACTAAAGCACAGTGGGTTGAGTGGCTGGAATGCTGGGCAAGAGGTAAGCAATCCAACGTTTGAGAGCTGCCATGGGGGAAGGGTTGAGTTCTTGTCCTTCACTCCAGTTCCTGCTGGGCAGATGAAAAGTACCACCAACTGGGCATCCCCAGGCAATGGTAATGTCACCAGCTAATCCTTTCAACCCAGAAGCGCCTTAGTGTTTCTGACATGCTTGCAAAATCAATCAATCAATAAAAAAAAAAAATCAAGGAACTCAGAATATGCCTATAACAGTAGAGAAAGTGAAGGAAGCAGTTACCACTATCTGGGTATACTCAAGTGGCCTTGATTTATAGAGCAGCAATGAAAAATATCTGATGCTACCATTCACTCTTGGCTAGCAATGTTCATAAAAATCCGTGTCTCTTCGGGTGCATTTTTTCATACATTTTTTTCCACTATGCAAACAATTTATATCTATTAAAAAACTGAAGGTTCTGACAGAAGCAATAATAATACGTACATTCGAAAATTATGCAGAAAAACTCGCATCTGGGGACTCGCTTAGTAAAAAGGTCTATATTTTAAGGAGTTCCAAATTCAAAATAGAGCCACTGTAGAAATATGTATTATTATTATTATTATTATTATTATTATTATTATTATTATTATTATTCTTGAGATGTTGACATTATTGGGTGGCTGGAGAGCATCAGAATTTCATTGTGTGCCATTGTGTATACAGGAAAAATGACCATAAAGGTGATCTTATCTTATATTTATTCTATATACATTTATTAGATTGATAACCCTCATTTTTTTTCTAGGAGCTCATACCCTTCCTTCCTTCCTTCCCTCCCTCCCTCCCTCCCTCCTTCCTTCCTTCCCATCAATGCTGTGAAGAACATTGGGCTAAGAGACAGTGTTTGTCATGATCTCAAAAACCCAATTTTTATTTGTGTTAGGTTGGTAGTAAATCTGTTGGTTTTGTTTTGAAGTTATAAATCCAATCGGTGTTTCTATACCCAAGCAGACCTACCAGGAAGTCAACATCAAAAGAAGCAGACATGAGGAGAAATCCAAAACAACACCAATCAATCAACAATCCTATTTTAGGTACGATTTTTATGAATAGGACATCACAAAAACCTACCGACTTGTCCCAATTCTTTGGCCATGTCCAAGGTGCTGTCTACATACGGACCACCTCTGACTCCACTCAAGCACAGAGGGGTCTTCTCAGAGATGACCTCCTTCATCAAGTTATTCTTGGACAGTCCTGCCAACAGGTGTCTCCTGACTTAGTAAGCACTCCAGGCTTTTCTCTTTTGATATTACATCTTCACCTGTTGATGTTCTCCAAAGCAGGATGGAGGAAACATCTAATCTTCCTCAGGTCTGGTGAAGCCAGTTGCTGGCTTGACATCAAGCTGAGATGGTGCCAGAGGCAATTCTCCTCCTTCTCCTCCTCCTCATCTGGAGATTCAGTCTCCATAATGTCCAGCATTTTTCTGTGCCAGTGTGGCTGGTTGCTAGAATGTAAACCAGGGGCCTTCAAATTTGAGAGCTTTTAAGACTTGTGGAGTTCAACTCCTAGAATTCCTCCTCCAGTCATGTTAGCTCAGGAATTCTTGCCAAGTCTGAAGACCCTTGATGTAAATTAATAGGCTACAGATCAGTCATAGCCAGAGATGAACCAGGTTATTTCATAGTTAGTAAAAATACCCAACAACAATCAGCCTTTGAACAACACCATTTGCAGAATGTTCAGGCCAGATGGTGGATGTGGTCTAACAGGTCAGATTGCAACTGGATAAGCCTAACAACAACTGGTTAACCAAAGGTGCTTTTTCAAAGGGCAACTGGACTTTCTTTGTTTTTCTTTGAAGATGTTTCACTTCTCATCCGAGAAGCTTCTTTTGTTCAGCCACAAATGAAGAAGCTTCTTGGATGAGAAGCGAAATGTCATCAAGGAAAAACAAAGAAAGTCCAGTTTCTTTTTGAGAAACCACCTTTGGGAAAACCATGACCTGGATGACCGAGCATCTCCATAGACTGGTTCACCAGTAAATCACTATTTGAAATATACAGTAGACCTCTTGGTGGTCCATGGCCAATTCTTGAGTTATGGAAGCCATCAGTCTCTCTCTCTCTCTCTTTCTCTTTCTCTCTCTCTCTCCAGGATAACCAACCCACCTGCTTGATCAAAGGAAACTGACCACAAAGACCTCAGAGCTCAACCAACAGTTACTTCTGTGGTTTGAGATTTCCAGCAAGAACCGTATTACTTCAACTGAGATGGTCAAATGCATTTCATTTTAATTCTATGATATGGTCTCTTGAAAGCAAGAAGGAGCTACCTGCAACTAATCCAATCTGGTGCCTTCTATGCTGAATACTTTCATTTATAACCATCCCATTTTATATTCCAGCCCTGTGAATGCTGGTGGGAGAGAGACAGACAGAGAGAGAGAAAGAAAGAGACAGAGAGAGACAGAGACACAGAGAGAGAGGGGGGGAGGGAGGGAGGGAGAGGGAGGGAGGGAGAGGAAGAGAAAGAGAGAGAGGGAGAGAAAGGGAGAGACAGAGAGGGGAGAGGGAGGGAGGGAGAAGGAGGGAGAGGGAGAAAAGAAGAGAGAGAGAGGGAGAGAGACAGAGAGAGAAAGGGAGAGACAGAGAGGGGAGATGGAGGGAGAGAGGGAGAGGGAGAGGGAGAAAGCCCAGTGGTGTTTTCTTTCTTTATCAGCATAATTTATAGAGCACAATTTCCAGAGCTGCCATTTCTGCTTAGACTTGGGGGTTTTTTCCCCTCCTTTCTGTAGCAAAACAAACCCCGATGTTACTCAGAGGTTGCAGTTGGAAATTAGCAATCCTTTCGCCTATCTCCAGCACCGGAGGAATTGCATTCAAATGCATTTCTTTACATATTAATTTCCCTCTGTCCGTTCCAAATGGTTTGTGTTTGTGTATGAATCATATTAATAATGCCTTTAGATTTTCCCGTAATTAAAGCCGACAAGCCGAGATAAAGTCAACCAATCGGTAATGTAATCTGGAAGAAGTTTTCAACGCTACCTGTGAAATTGAAACAATGTCATTACTGGCCAGGAACCACATCGCTGAGATGGTGAATTGACTTCGTCCCGCAGAATCGCGACCCTCTAAATTAGCCATCAGCGTTCTCAACCCACCGCCATCCTTTCGGCCCTGCCTGATTCAATCTCCTTCTAGAGGAGAAGTCAAGTGTCAAAGAAACTGTATTATTTTAGTGGCAAATCAACCTGAATGTTCGAGGAAGCGTTTTGTTCTCCTTCAAGTAGAAAATCAGTGGCGTATAGTTTCTGTTTCTACTCTACTGAACCTGGATGCATCGTCCGGCGAATCTCATTACACAGCGGAGGGAAAACAAATGGATAGATGGTTAGATAGATGGGTTTTTTGAAGGGGAAGACAATTATTTTAAAATTTACATTAGGCCAGAGCCTAAGAGTATATAACTGCTTCCTGCTGAACATGTCGGTGCTCTTATCAGCACAGGCATCAAGACCAAAGCTGCAGAATAAACAGCCTTTTTTCCCCCTGATCCTGTAAACAGGGCAAGCAATGGCAAGGAGATAGATAATCCAAGAAGCAGCCACTGCAAACACAAAGAGAGGAACATCTAAGAGACGACAAAGAAGGAATTGTTGACCCTCAATCCTATTGGTTGAATTAATCTCAGCGGGACAATATTTGGCATGTTGATTATTCTATAAGCTAAACTAACCACATTCTAATCCCTCTTAGAGATAATGCAAACATTGGTGTGAATGTATCCTACCATCCAGGGATGGGAATAAAATTTTTTTACTACTAGTTCTTCTTGGTGGGCGTGGCAGGGGAAGGATACTGCAAAATTCCCATTTCCTCCCCACCACACTAACCTGCTTTCCAGCTCTGTTCTCCTGTGCAGGGCAACCAAAGAAGACCCAGCCAATCAGCTGGGACTCGGGAGGCGGAGAATAGATGGGGGCAGGGCCAGTCAGAGGTGGTATTTGCCAGTTCTCCAAACTACTCAAAATTTCCACTACCGGTTCTCCAGAACTGGTCAGAACTGGCTGAATACCCACCTCTGCTACCATCTTCCCAAAGGTGCTGTTTAAAAAGGCAACTAGACTTGCTTTGTTCCTCTTTGAAAACATTTCGCTTCTCATCCAAAAAGCTTCTTCTCTTCTGAGTGAATGGTTGGGAATGGAAGACTTTGTATTCCTTGCAGTTGTTTGGTGGTGAGCACGCTTTTCAAGAGTCATTGAGGACACTTGGTGGTTTACCTCTGCCCTCAGGATCACCTGAATAGTGCAAAAGGGTGTGGAACCTGTTTGGAACTGCAGAAAGGACTGTGTTGTAGACAGGAGGCAGGTAGGTGATGTTGTATCCCTACTCCTCTGTTGAAAAAGGGCTCTTCAATTTGGACCTAGATGGTCTTTTGGACCACTCTTTCAAACCAGTGGTCCTCTCTGTCCAGAATATGGACTTTGCTGTCTTCAAAAGAGTGACGTCTATCTTTCAAATGCAGATGGACTGCTGAATCTTGTCCTGATGCGTTGGTTCTCCTGTGTTGTGCCATGCGCTTGTGAAGTGATTGTTTTGTTTCTCCAATGTATGGATCAATGTATGGAACCAGTTATGTGGGCGTGGCTTAGGTGGTGGGCATGGCTTGGTGGTCATGTGACTGGGTGGACGTGGCTTGGTGGTCATCTAATTGGCTGGTTGTGGCCAACTCAACATCACTCACATCGAGGCACGCATCTCCTCACCTGGCCTCTCATGACTGTAGGGATGCTGCAACAGTCATAAGTGTGAAAAATGGTCATACGTCACTTTTTTCCAGTGCCACTGTAACTTTGAATGGTCTCTCCACACAAGCAAAGTACCAGCAAAAGAGGGGAAAAAACCTCCAGAGAAGTTCCAGAGACAGGAAGTCTAGTCCTGCCAAGAATGTAATAAGGGTTAACGGAGACGCAGTTTCTGCAAGCAACACCAGAATGTTTCCTTCCTGCCTTCCTTACAAGATTAGGCCAGTAATTTCTTCTAACAACCAGTTCTCCAAACTGCTTAGAATGTTAACAACTGGTTCTAGCGAATAGGCGCAAACTGGTAGAATCCCACCCCTGGGTGCATATGTATTGTGTCGGTTGATATATGCAGTGGAACAACCACAACTTGGGTGACTAAATCTCTACAGAGACACATTGTACCACCAGTTTTGGCCAACCAGTTATGTGGAGTTAATATGTTCTTGGTCTACATTTAACTTTATTTCTAGAATGTATTTCCCTGAGATGTTTGATGTTTCCCACTCATTTCAAAGTTGAGTACAGGCTCATGACTTGCATCAAGATCAAATATTTTAAAATGTAAATTTGAAATTTAAAAAGCATCTCTGAACCTATTTTTCATTTCCTTCCCTCCTTCTTTCTAGGCTGTGACAGCCATAGCCTGACAACACCAGATACACAGATCTGTTAAGGCAAACAAACCACTGCGATTTGAATGGGAGCTGGGAGATATTCCCCCCCCCCCCACCAAGTATATTTTTGAACATTTTCACCCAATCAGTCATAAACAGAGAGTTCCATATAATTTCTCTTCTCATTGCATAACTTCATTAGAGCTCAGTGAAGTGAGAGAAGGAAGTCAGATTGACACCCAAGCTGCTTAAACATAAACTCCTGTTTAAACATAAATTTGGAACAAACGATGAGTGACAGGCTGTGGAACTCACACAGGTATAAGAGTGTGGAGTTTAATACTGCAGGGTTACCATTGGGCAAAACTGATTTTTTAGAACATAGAGAATAACAGAGTTGGAAGGGACCTTGTACGACTTCTAGTCCAACTCTCTGCTTGAGTAGGAAACCCTATACCATCCTCAACAAATGTTTGTCCATTCTCTTTCTGAAAGCCTTCAGTGTTGGAGCATCCACAACTTCTGGAGGCAAGTTGTTCCACTGATTAATTTCCCCACAGTCAGTAAATTCCTCCTTAATTCCAGGTTGCTTCTCTCCTTGATTGGTTTCCATCCGTTGCTTCTTGTCCTGCCTTCAGGTGCTATGGAGAATAGCTTGACTCCCTCTTCTTTGGGACAGCCCCTCAAGTCCTGGAAAACATCCCTAAGTTCTTCTCTTTGTTAGACTAGACATACCCATTCCTTTAACCATTTATTGTTCAGTTTAGCCTCCAGATCTTTATCATTGTTGTTGATAGAGATCAGCAAATGGTGGTGGTGGTGGTGATGATGAAGATGAAGATGATGATGGAAGAGGACAGTTTTTAGAATAGACTGGAATGGAATGGAATGGAATAGAATAGAATAGAATAGAATAGAATAGAATAGAATAGAATAGA
>NW_020769394.1:2684848-2731912 GCF_900518735.1 Pseudonaja textilis
AGGAAGGAAGGAAGGAAGGAAGGAAGGAAGGAAGGAAGGAAGGAAGGAAGGAAGGAAGGAAACATGTCCACCTCCAATGCGCCTTTGAAATTTCCATAACAATTTTCTCACCAGAGCTTTAAGCTACAGTGGCAGTTTGGGCCCTAATGTTGCCACAACATCTGCAGCTAATGAATCTCATTTAAACTCCTAATTCTCTACTAGCATGAATCCATTTGGCTCTTTGTGTTTGCCAGCTTCGAGTCTCTCTTGCCCAATACTTCTTCATTTCCAGTTAAGTGTGCAGCTTAATAACAGGATCTGGAAAAGTGTCCAAGCCTGCACCAAAATCATTCTGGTTTTTAGGGTGGCCCTCCTATCCATTGGACTTTAATAAGATTTTATGGCAGCCTTGATTTATTTGAATAGGACTTCATCACAATGTAAAATCCATTTTAATTCCCTTCTCTCAGTATTAAAGCAAATATAACTCAAAAACAAAACTAGTTGGATCTTTACTATGTAAGCGCTACTTTCTTTCACCCTCCCTTTCATTTAGAGAAGAACCAGAATGGTAATAAATGACATTATCCGAGAGAGAGAGAGAGAGATTAAGATGGCAAATTTACAGCTATAAAATACCCAAATTGGGAATTTTGAAGCATTATATTTGTTTCTCAGTTTAAGCAAATTGTTTCTATCTCATTTATTGGACTAATACATAAATTGAAACATTAGCATTCTTCAGCTTTGATGTCTATCATAGGAATGGGATATTTCATTGTTTGATTGCATGTCGTATTGATTTTTTTTTTAAATTGCATTTCAATTTGATGTTCAACAAGCGGGGGTAGGATGATTAGAAAAAAAAAAGAGAGAGAGATGATAGATAGATAGATAGATAGATAGATAGATAGATAGATAGATAGATAGATAGATGATATAGATGATAGATGATAGATAAATAGGGAGGGAGAGAAAGAGATGAGAGAGGGGAGGAGAGAGAGATGATAGATAATAGAGATGGAGAGAGCAAGATACACACACACACACACACACACACACACACATATATATATATATTTCATTGTTTGATTGCCTAGTATACTGTTGTTCTGATTGTTTTTTTTTAATTGCATTTCAATTTGTTGTTCACTGTCCATAATCTGGCAAGGGGGATGTAATAGGAAGGGATGATAGGTAGATGAAAGATAGATAGATAGATAGACAGACAGACAATAAACAATCTGCCTCCTGCTCTACTGATGTATTTTGACAATCTTAGCCTTGTAGAGACCAGACTTCTTTGTGTTGACCATATGCACATTACAAATCTTTGAACAGGCTTGTAACAATTATTTTTAGTGTTCACAATAGCAATTCAGCAATGCCAAAAAGAAAAGTTCCTTTTGGCTTTATACCCAATTAAAAATTCTGATAAGAAAGAGCCTTGCGGAAAGAAAGAGACTGTGATTCAAGATAGTAATCCGCTCTGTTTACAAATATTTGACACAGGTAAAGCAGGTGAACTATTTTTCACATTGTTGAGTTCCTTGATAACAGAGGAAAAGCAAGAAAAGGTTTATAGGTTCCTTGTAAATTTGGCAGATTAAAAAGACAATCGGGGAATTTATTATTTACAAACACCCGCCTGGAAAGGATAACAGAGACAAATCCCTTGATTGTGTTTGACAGATGATAAGGCTCTCAAGAATTGTTATGATTATAAAAGAGGTATAAAAGATCTTGCTGAAGAGGCCTAGGAGTGAATGGATTATTCTCCTCTCCTATATATCATTTTTAAAATGATGTAAGAAATGGCCTAAGGCTACATTTTGTATAAAAAGTAGAAATGGGAAACAAAGAAGGTAAATGGATGAGGAAGAGAAGGGAAGGGAATGGGGTAAATCAATGAAGAAGGGGAAGGGAAGGAAAAGGAAAGGGAAGGGAAGGAGGAAAGGGAAGAAGGAAAGGAAAGGAAACAGTAAATTGATAGGGAAAGGAAGGAAGGGGAAGAGAAGCAGTAAATCAGTAGGGAAGTGAAGGGGTAAATTGATGAGGAAGGGAAGGGAGGGAAAGGGAGGGAAATGCAATAAATCAAAGAAGGGAAGGGATGGAAAGAAAAGAAGGGATGAAGAAGGGGAGGGAAGAGGGAAGGAAAGTCTATCACTTCTGTCATGTATTGATCGGAAGTATTAAAACATCTTGTTGAATAGCTTGCATCTACAGCCCTATCGCTATTTCAAAACTGTTGTTATTACGTTTGCATTGATTAAATTTATGTGCCTCCCTCCTGTACAGGAATCAATGGCTGAAAGGGAGGAGGAGTTGCCAGTCAGGGGAATTAAGAGGTATTCCAGCTTGGATGCTATAGGTGGGGGGAAATGTGTGAGATAACAAAACCCTTAGGACTATATAAGTCCTATTTTCCCAGGGGAAAATAGGTGAGCTCTCACCTGCTCTCGAGTTGCCATAGGCAAGGCGGATGAGGGAATTGAACCTCGCAGCTGCATTGTGAACTTGCATTTCAGTCAAAACAAAGCCCATAATGTCAAGGTCATCTCCACGGAGATCTACAGTGGCTGGAGGGAGTGACTTCTACAACTCACAAAATTGCTTCGTTGGGGAATGTAACTGATGACACATCTTGGGGAGGGAGGGGGAAACAGGGTCAGAGCCAAAGCGTGGATTAAGTGAGGTCAGAGTTGGCTTCATTTAGTCCATGCCAACATAAATAATTGGATTTCTTTTGAAGCTTGGCCTGAGGCTCATGATTTAAATAGAGCATTAGTCGGTACCCTAATAGCATTTATTATTTTAAAAAGGTATATACCATGCTGGACAACATCACAAAAAGAACCATCTATCCATGACTGCTTCACAGAGGTTGAAAGGAAACAGAGACAATCACTAGAGGTAATAAGTGTGTAGAAGGAAAACAAATGGATATTTCCACTTACTTTGGTTGGGGCCCCATCTTTACCTTAAGCATTAAAGTTTGGTTTATTGTAGGTGTTCTGCCCTACTAGGCTTCCCCCAAAAGCACTAAGCAAACTCTGAATCCTGGCAAAACCTCTTTTATTAAATGAATGTGGATTTATTGCAATCACATTCAGCCAATGGCCTGGCAAACAATCTTGTAAAGGTATAATCATTAGGTCAGACCTTATCTATCTTGGAAAGCTGCCCGGTAAATATTTCCACACACAGTGCTGACAAGGAAGGGTTAGGCACGGAGTCTGTAGGTTTACACAGACAAATCTTCATGAGGCTGGAATGAACAAATGAATTGTTTCCTGCAAAAGCCCCCCCTCCCCTTTTGCTCCTCTTTTAATCCTAATGGGAGGGGCCATTCACTGTCCACTTGTGGCCTTACTCCCATGTCAATCCTTTGTGCCTTCCTTTTGGCAGAAGCTCCCCCAGCCCTGCCTTTGGACTGCTGTCCGAGTCCAAAGGCAGCTGATGACTGCCAGCCTGTCCTGGCCCCATCTCTGCCTCTGATGCAGAGCCCTCGTCTGAGCCTTCCTCAGCCTCCAGGACTGGCCCAGGTTCTTCTCCACCTCCTCACTGTCTGACTGCTGCCAGGATCATTACAAAGAAATTTGCTAGCTCCTCTGGGGAGGGAGATGATGAGCATCTTGCATTCACTTTTGATGCTTTATAAATACTTGTTGGAGATTTGTATTACTATGCAAGTAAGTTCATTTTTAGCCTTAGTGTTAGCAGATAAAGGTTTCCTCTACTTCATTTTAAATGTATGAGTTTGGGATCAGTGATTTAGCAACTGCTGACACACTTAATCCTGAAGCCGATTGTGGATTTACATCAATGAAAGTATATGTTCTCCTACACTTCTCTTTTATCCAAGTGTATTTCCAAGGTATGTGGCATTTCAATAGATTTTAATCATATTAGTTGGCTTGGATTTAATTGCTGTTTTTACGGTTTTCCACTAGCATTAATATTTATGGACAGTGGAAATTAATCAAATAATTTAATAGAATTTTGATGAAAAATGCATTCAGCCAAAGGGAGTCTAATCAAGATTATATTTACATTGAAATATCAATTTCTCTCGGAGACTTAATGCATTTTGCCCAGTTTGGTACACAACCCTGGCAACACAACAGCACAAAAGCATGCAATTAAAAATCTCCAGTAGTTTCCGGTTATAAAGCTGATTAAAAATGTCAATCTTTTTTTTAAAAAAATCAAATATTCTTCCATTAAAAAGTATAATGCGTTTGTGCTTTTCCCCCCTCACTCTTCCATATTTTAATTAAGGTTTATTGTCAAGTGTTATAGAAATGGTAAAAAGCTGCTAGCAGGAGAGAGCTACCTTATTTCCTAAAAATAATTTAAATTCATCAAAATTTAAACAGGAGCACAATTGGATTCTAGGTAGAAAGCCAGTGGTGGAAGATCCACAACTTTTGCAAGCAAGCTATTCCATTGGTTGATTGTTCTCACCTTTAGGAAATGTCTCCTTAGTTCTAGGTTGCTTCTGTCCTTGATGAGTTTCCATCCGTTGCTTTTTGTCTTGCCTTTTCATGCTTTGGACAATAGTTTCACCCCTTTGCCTTTGTAGGAGCCCCTCAAATATTGGAAGATTGCTATCTTGTCTCCTCTTACCCTTCTTTATAGTAGACCACACATTTGAACTGGATCAGTGCATCTTACATGATTGTGGATCAGCAATGATCTCTTTCTTCTCTCAGAATATATTACCCTTCACCAAGGGAACAACTAAAAGCTTTGAGACGTACCAAGAATGTTTACAAGTGAAATATGTTTACTTACAAAATCTGAACAAGTGTTGAGACGATAACTCCCTGGGCCTTTCAGGTGTGGCTTGAAAATATTTGTTTTACTCTATCTTCTTTCCCTGGAGTAATTTATTGTTGAACCAACAGCTTCAATAAATCCCACTCTACTCTTCTGAGTCTTGCCAATGATGTACCTGAGATTGGAGATTGGACTTTGTTGTGACAAAAAAGGACTTTCTCCTTTTCTTCTTCTGCAGAAGAAGGTTCCAGTGTCTGAGTTAGCCTCAAGCTAACGGAGAATTCTTTTTGTCTTGAGTCAGCTGGATTTGATGAAGAGATGGAAATAGTTACTGGTAGTGGTCTTGGTTTCAATGGTGTATCTTCCCATCACTGTGAAGACTTCCTGGAGATCCATATTTCTTAAATAGGAAAGGGAGGGTACAGGAAGTAACAATGCCAATAAAGAAGAATATTTGTAGCTCAGGGATGAAATGAACATTTCTTGGTGCTCTCCAAGGTTGATTTCTTGCATATGTTTCATTACCCACACTAGGTAACATAAACAATGCTGGTAACACCAAAGTTGTAACAACAGAAGGAAAAGTTCCTTGACGTTTTCCTTCAGGGCTGCATTTTTCAATCTGGACAAATTTCAGATGTGTGGCCTTCAACTCCCAGAATTCTCAATAATGTGCATGCTGGCTGGGGAATTCTGGGAGTTGGACTACATATCTGGAAGTTACTGACATGTTCCTCAAGATGGCATTGAGAATACCCCTCCCACCAATTCTCAGTCTTAGCTACATTGTCTAAGATTGTGGGGAACTGTATATCATCAACATCTGGAGTGTCACCACTGGGCTTTATTGTTTTGTTCACCACAGACATTTCTGCTGCTAGTGACAGGTTCCACTGGCTCAGTTGTCGGTCCCCATAGTGGAGAAGCAAAGCAAATCAGTAATCTCGCTGGGTTTAAGCATCATCCACCCAGCCAGGTGTTACGGCTGATGTACACTGAAGCTACTGCTTCATATTTAGTAATCTTGGGCTGTAGCATCTCTGATTTCTGAAGTGTGTGACAGTTTCAAAAATAGCACGACAAACACAACTCTTGATTTAATTACAGCTTGAAGTGGAGAGATACCACTGCTTACCTCATTACTCGTTGAAATTGATTTTATACACAGTGTGCTGGTTAGATCCTTACTTCCTCTCTTCAATTAAGTTTGCTTTCTCCAGTCCTATTTTCAGGAGGGGGATGAGATAGAGGAGAACAGCAAATTAGTGAAGGGTAGCATGTTATAGTGCATTTGAGCAAGACTTCATAGCAATACCTGGATTTTTTTTTAAACAAAGAGAAAAACAAAGGGGGAAAAATCACAATTATGCAGCTGAGTCAGGCAACACACACACACAAAAAATCAACATAAAAAGTGTGTATTCTTTTCATTACTATTTTTACTCCATGCCTTTTTTATACTGGCTCAAGCTGGCTGAAAACCTCATTCAGATCCAGAACTTGGAACATCTACAGAGCCTGTAGATATTCCTCAACAAGTCCCATCAGCTTCTGATGTTCCTCAGCTATGAAGACCCAACGTGTTTAATGGTTAGGTAGTCTGAGAGCAGAAGAGGACAGCTTTCCTGCTCAAACACTTAAGAAAGCTAATATGATATTGGCTGAACAATTCTTGCCCTATCTGGTAACCTCTATAGGTTATAAGACCACACTACCCAGAATTCTCACTGATCTCCAGATAAGTCTAACAGAAAAATAGAGTTGGAAGGGACCTTGGAGATCTTCTAGTCCAACCCCTGCTCAAGCAGGAAACCCTATATACTATTTCAGACAAATTGTTATCCAATCTCTTCTTGAAAAACTCCAGCAATGGAGCATCCACAACCTCTAAAGGCAAGTCATTTCACTGATTAATTGTTCTGTCTAGAAATTTCTCCTTAGTTCTTGGTTCTCCTTAAGATAACAGATAATCAGAGTTGGAAGGGACCTTCTAGGGACCCCCCGCCCAAGCGGAAGACCCTACACCATTTCTGACAAATGGCAGCCCAATCTCTTCTTGAAGGTTTCAAGTGATGGCGCTCCCACAACTTCTGAGGGCAACTTATGTTCCATGGGTTGATTTTTCTCACTGTCAGAAAATTTCTCCTTATTTCCAAGTTGAATCGCTCCTTGATCAGTTTCTATCCATTATTCCTTGCCTGGCCTTCAGGGTCTTTGGAAAATAGCTTGACCTCTTCCTCTCTGTGGCAGCCCCTCAAATATTGGAAGACTACTATCATGTCTCCAGTGGTCCTTCTCTTCACTAGACTAGCCAGGCCCAGTTCCTGCAACCGTTCTTCATATGTTTTAGTCTCCAGTCCCTTAATCATCCCGGTTGCTTTTTTCTGTACTTTTTCTAGAGTCTCAACATCTTTTTTGTAAATGTGGTGAACAAAATTGGATGCAGTACTCTAGATGTGGTCTTACTAAGGCTTTATAGAGTGGTGTTACTACCTCCCATGATCTTGATTAGATATGGGGTGTATGCCAAGGGGTTTTCTTTTTCTGAATTCCCATAAAGTAGTTGCTAGTAGACCTTCTTGTTCTTAAGGGATGTAGGCCTTTACAAAAATTGCATTGTTTTGTTTTAATAAGAATATTTGAGGGGCACCTCTTGTTATTGATCTTTCCACCCTTGGCTCTTCTCGGGCATTCTTCCAGACAACTCTATTAAGTAACTGCCCAAGTCCCTAGCCAAATTATGAAGTATGTAATATTCACAAGCTGAGAAAGACAATTTCGGTGGAATTCCTCTAGAGGAAATTCCAGGTTGCTGCGTGTGTTGCAATAACCTGAATTCTCTAAATGCTAGCCTGAAGCCATAACAAAACGGGCTTGATTCTTCTACCCCACCCCACCCCACCCCACAAATACAAAAGAGAAAAATGCCTAACAATAAAAAAACATATTGCATTTTTCTCACCCTTGAGTTTTTGTTTTTAACGGAACAAATGCGGGAAAGGATCGGTAGCACGGATTTCAGCCTGAGGCCACCATCCTGCCATCGCTTTCCTCGTGTACAACAAAAAGGTCCCCATAGTTTAGCCAGCATGAACAATTAGTGACTGTCTCGTTGACTAATGAGCTGACCAGGAAAGGCTGAGCCGTTGGAAAAAGAAATGACAGCTTCAATACTCCTAGAGCTCAATCAGTTCTGGTTATTTTTTCTTTCCCGGCTACCTGTTTTAGGGACGGTGTGTCCAGTAGGGCACAAATCCTGGACATGTCTTGGAATGGGTTGACTTGAAGGATTGTTAACTCACTCAAGGTGATAGAGGAGAAGCTCATTTAGACCTCCAAGGAGCAACCATCTTTCACAGATGGTTGGGCAGCTCAGCCCAAGGAACGGGTCAAGAAGTTGCTTCCGGAGGCCAACGAAGGGAATATATTTTGGGGGCAAATGAAAAGGAAATCATCTGTCAAAAATCAACTTGAGATAAGATACTCTAATCGCTGCACTTCGGCCTGTTAGCTGACTGGAGCGATGATAGGAGGTAGGCTGCTGTTGTTACAACACAATTTTTTCATGATCTTTTTCGGCTGAGTGAGGGTTGCTGGGTGTTTTTTCTCCAGTAAACAACTATTTAAAGGGGAAAAAAAACCCTGTATTATCCTCATGCCTAGTTCCTTTTGATTTATCCAGGTCCTCCTTCCATCTTCATTTCTCCCTCCCATCTTATTTCTCCTCTCCTCCCTTCATTTCACAGCTCATTTCCCCATTGTCTTTTCCTTAAAAAACAAAAAAAAACCAAACGAACAACAACCTTGTTTGGAAAGGATTTCATTTTTAAATCTATTACTCCCTCTTCATATATCTTTTCCAGAAGTCATCCCTCAGGCATTTGTTATAAGCTTTCGGCTTTTCCGACTCCGTGTAAAGAATTGAAATAGCACAAGATAGGGTAGGTGTGTGTTCTTTCACTTCTATTGTCCCTTTGGGGTTTGTGTGTGTGTGTGTGTGTGTGTGTACAAATGTTAGCGTCCTGGAAGCCTTGATGACATCAAAATACACATAAGTTCTTTCCATTCGGATATGGATGCTGGAATAGCTCTTCTAAGCAGGGGTGAACTGCTGAGGGTTCTTCTGGGGGTCAGGAGAGCCCCTAGCTAAGATTCTGTGCAATTCAGAGAACTTCCAAATCCCACTCCTGGCTGGCCCCGCCCACCCCTCCCCTCCCCTCCCAGGTGGCCCGTTTTGGATGCAGGTAAGTACAGGGCCTGCACGGAGGCTCAGGGACGGCAAAAAACGAGCCTCCCAGAATTTCGGGAAGGCCGGAAATGGGCCTGTTCCTGGCTTCCAGAAAGCCTCTGGAGTCTGGGGAGGCCATTTTCATCCTCCCAGAGGCTCAAGAAAAGCCTCTGGAGCCTGGGGAGGGCAAAATGACCCCCCCACCATCATGGTGCATGCCTCCGGAGCCCAGGGAGGGTTATAGCGACCACCCCCCACCATGGCCACACCTACCAAGTAACCAGGCAGAGAACCCGTTGCTAAAATACTTGAAGTCCACTCCTGCTTTTAAGGCTGAGATAGTGTCAATCATTTCATTTCCAATATGCTGCCTATTGATACAGGCAAAGGAATGCTACATAAATGAAATAAATATCTGTTCTTCTCTCTCTTTTTTTGTCTTTGTGAAGTGCACCTTTATTCTTGCTATAGCAGGTCAAACATTCATTTTAAGGGAAAAACTGCATAATGCACCTAATATTACACATATAGCTCTTCTACCATATATGCACATTTTACCTCAAGGAAAAACCATGTTCATTCGTCAAATAATTGATCATATTTTATCAATTCTTACAGGTAGTGCTGAACACAAAAGCATTTAAACATTATTGAAAGATTGGGCAGTGGGGAACACCACACTTTTTCTAGAACATATAAATGTTCTGGATCTAATGGGAATTATACCCCAAGTCTCTTAGAAGAGATCAATTGTACCCTGAACCTACAGATATATTTATCTTATTGTTTACTCGTTTTTTTATGAGACTTCTGCATTGATTCAACCACATTTTGCTCTGGAGTATTCCTAATAGTACCAATAAAACAATAACATTGCAATAATCTGCCCTTGTAGAATCTTCATTCATGGCACCACAGTCTACTCTTCAAAGTTCTCCTAGATTAAACCAGGTTTAGTCCGATCTAGAAGAACCGGGTTTTAACCAATCTCTGGTGTATCAGGAGGGTTCCAGAGGAAGCTATTCCATAAGATTAGGATTTATAAAAAAGGAAACTCAATTTTTTTAAGAGCAACTCATAAAAGCCACATGTCCATGAAGATTCTCAGTCATCCAAGGTCATAGTTGTCCCAAAGGGCTTTTTGCAAAAGGAAACTGGACCGTCTTTGTTTTTTCTTTGAAAACATTTCGCTTCTGATTCAAGAAGCTTCTGATCGCTCCCATCCGTTCTTCAGAACTGAAAAAGCTTCTTGGATCAGAAGTGAAATGCCTTCAAAGAAAAGAACCAAAGGAAGTCCAGTTTCCTTTTGAAAAAAAAAAGCACTTTGGGTTATAAAAGCCACATTTTATCAACCACTGGAAAGAGGGAAAACAGAGAGGATATATCAAATCCCAGTCAGGTATGGCACAGTAGGATGTTTAACACAGAATAAGAAGTAAAACTATGCTGGTCTTTTCTAGGAAAATGCATAATTAGCTCTAGAGTAGAAGCATGTCGTTTAATAGGAAGGACAAGCTGTCTTTTTAATCTGCAGCTTTTAAAAATTCTGAATGGCTTTGAGTTCCTTAATCCCTTAGCATTGGGGAAGAAAAACTATCTTCTTATTGACCTTTTCAAGTCAGAGATTTTTTTTTTTTAAAGAAGCCTGCTACCATCTCAATAAACAGCCTGGATTTATATCAAACCACTTTTTTTTCCTCTGCTCTTCTTTTTGAAATCAAAGATTCCAAAGTAAGTGGAATAAATACCTTAAGTTGACACAGCTCAGCTTTGGTAAAGGATTTGAGATGCATACCTTCCAGGAACGGGAATTTCAGACCAGTTGTGATTTTGATCTAGTTCTATAGGTAGTCCTTGCTTACCAAAGGTAATTGGGACCAAGAAAGCCATCCCTATGTGATGCTTAAGGCACAACATCACATGACCACACTTACAACAACAGTTGTGTCTCCAACTTCCTGATGGAGTCAGCTTTTATGGAATGCAAGTAAACTCAGAGACGGTGAGGGGTCAATGACATTAAAGAGACACCATGAAATATCAATCATCTCCATGCATGCTTAGATCCTCTCTCTTAACTTTGAACACTAAAGACATTTTGCATGTGACATAACAGAAGAACAGAGTTGGAAGGGGCATTGAAGGTCTTCTAGTCCAACCCCCTGCTTAGGCAGGAAACCCTATATCATTTCAGAAAAATGGTTGTCCAATCTCTTTTTTTAAAAAAAAAAAAACTTACAGTATTGGAGCATCCACAACTTCTGGAAGGAAGTCATTCCGCTGGTTAATTGTTCTCATTTTTAGTGTATTTCTCCTTAGTTCTAAGTTGCTTCTCTCCTTGATTAGCTTCCACCCATTGCTTCGTGTCCTGCATTCAGGTGCTTTGGAGAATAGCTTGACTTCTTTGTGGAAGTCCCTTAGATATTGGACCACTGCTGTCATGTTATCCCTAGTCCTTCTTTTCATTAAAATAGACAAAACCAATTCCTGAAACCATTTTTCATATGTTATATGCCCCATATCTGCATAGATTGCTATCAGGTCACTCCTAAGATGGATATCATTCTGCTCATGATTGGATTACAGATATGGTGAATCTCGCCAAAAGCCACACTCCTTCACCACCACCATGACTCGGGTTCTTGCAGAAGTTGGTTTGTTTGCTGTTGTAGCCCAGAGTGTTCTTACCAGGAGGTTACATGTAGCTTAGAAGTGGGCCTTGAATGTTTGATTAAGGTAGAGAATGATCCAGGTTATGTTTAAGCCGACTGATGAAACCCAACTTCTCTATACGTGGGGTTGTTTTGATGGTATCATTTTTCAGTCCACAAATTTGTCCTGGAAATCTAGAGGAGGAGGAGATTCCAGCTAAGAGTTGATTGTGAGGTATGATGTACTTGGTCTTCTTCTAAGAAGGGAATCCTTTTGGAAATAAAACTAAGGCCTCCATAAGACGGTGAATTATATATACACTGCAACTTTCCACGCCACCAAAGAATAAAGATGATGGGACATCATCCAAGCTGACACCTGACAGACCATAGAACAATTCAAAGAAGTAGCTTAAGACTGGAAGTTGTGGACCACAGAATCTTCAAGAATCAGACATGGCTGAATGGATAATATCATCAACAACAATAGCAACAACAGCAGCTTTCATCTTGATTAAATCTCCTGGGAGCTACAGTCCAGTTGAATCCAGATAGTTGCATATGACTAATCCCTCTTATGTTATTTCTTCTTGGTTGCTATTTTTCACATGTAAACTGATAGAGCTATATGTCTGCATTCATCGATGCATGAATGCTCATGCAATTATTATTATTATTTTTGAAAAACTGGGTGATAGGCTCAGCTTGAGTTATCGCTGCTTCTAGTAGAAAAATATTTTCCAGACCTGGAAAAGGTCTGCTAGTTTTAGATATGTCTTCCAGTGCCAAGTTTACATTTATCGATTGGGATTGAGAAGGTTGAGCAGGGGTTCAGTGCAAAATTTACTTTATTGATTAGGATGGGGCAAAGGAATGTTACACAAATCAAACGGGTTATTACTATTGGTAGTAAATTGGCTCTTTTCCTTGCCCTTGGTTTACAGAGGCATTTACATTTGCAGCCACCCAAACATTATGACTTGGAATCATCTTTTCTGTCTGTGTCAGTGGCACTGTTCATCAGCACTGATTGATGCTTACGCTGACAGCAAAATGTGCAGTTGTTGGGTGACATTAGCCCATCTCCCCTCTGTATCAATCCCTGTTCCTTTGTTCATTCATTCCTTGGAGGACATAAAAAAACCTCCTTAACATGTGAACTTGCCGTATTCAGCTGGAGGTCATCCCAGTTTTAAAAAATGGCTAGGGAAGGGTAGCAATTTAAAACCACCCTTGGCTTCTATTGAGTCCTGATGGGGCTTGTTTGAAAAATGGTTATTTTGTAAAATTAACTTTTATTGCCCTGTTGCAATGGAAGGTTTCTAAGGCACCATTTGCAGCAGAAAAGTGTCTCCAGGAAAACCAGAAATGGGACCGTTTCCCACTAGTTTAGCCCAGGATTAGTTTTGTTGAGTTCTTTTACATTCAGACATTTATGCGACACAAGTGACTTTCTGACTTCCAAGTCAGCTTGTGGGAAGCAGGGAAGAATCACGCAAATCATTTGGAACAATTTCAAGACCACACTTACAATGTTGCACCGAGTTTTGGTTGCCACAAGATAAAAATGATGTTGAGACTCAGGAAAGAATGCAGAGAAGGGCAACAAAGATGGTTCGGGAACCGAAGGCTAAAACATATGAAGAACGGTTGCGAGAACGGGGTAGGTCTAGTTTAATGAAAAAGAAGGACTAAGGGTGACATGATAGCAATCTTCCAATATTTGAGGAGCTGCCACAAAGAAGAAAGAGGTCAAGCTCTTCTCCAAAGTACCTGTGGGTAGAACAAGAAGCAACGGATGGAAAGTAATCAAGGAGAGAAGCAACCTAGAACTAAGGAGGAATTTCCTGACTATGAGAACAATTCATCAGTGGAAAGGCTTGTCTCCAGAAGATGTGAATGCTCCATCACTGGAGGTTTTTAAGAAGAAATTGGACAACCATTTGTCTGAAATGATATAGGGTTTCCTGCTTGACCAGGGGGTTGGACTAGAAGACCTCCAAGGTCCCTTCCAACTCTCTGTGTGGATGGCCTAAATAGACAACACATACTGTGGGTATCAGAGAGCTGGAGGAACATGTCATCCCTACCCAAGAATCTCCCTGAAGTCTTCTTCACATGGAAGAGAACACATTTTTCTACATCATGTCTTGGAATTCTAAGATCAATATGATGGGCCAGAAACACCTCTCTGGATACGATTGAGACCTGTGGTGGGCTTGTGGTGGACTTGCATGAGAAATAGTCACCAATCTTTTTAAAATAAGGAAATAGATTATTCAATAGAAGACAAACCAGCTGGTCAGGTCCAAAATCAAGAATGACATGTGTTAATTCTTCCAAGTTGAGTTCTGAGGACTCTGCTATCTATATCTACCATATACTCTGTGGACTATTATGGAGGGACTGTCTTCACCTTATTTCTCTCACACATAATATCCTGGTTGAGTTGCCTCTTACCTTTCTGGAATTCACCTGTTTCCTCCTGGGGATCTACTACCTCACTAAGTTCCATCACCCAGGCATAAACCTGGAATTCTACTTCTACCACCTCACTCTTTCCTTCCCTCTTCCCCTTATTTTTCTGGCTTGATGTCACTTTTAACTCTTCCACAAAACTGAGCAGTCAGGAAGCCATCAGAGAGTCCTCAGAGGGACAGACTGATTAAAGGCATAGGCAGATACCTCAACCGTGACTGTGCTTGATGCGAGATTTGCTGTCTTTCTTTGTTTTGTTCTTTCATTTTAAGCTCTTACTAAATACTCTCAATACACTAAATCCCTACACTTTCTTCCTTCCGCCTCCTGCCCCCGTTGAAATAGCATTCACTCCCAGTAGGCTTCCAATGCTTCTATTGTAGAAATGCTCAACTGTGAACATTTAGATTGGGCTCAAATGGTTGTCTAACATTTTCTTGAAAACCTCTGGTGGTGGAGCACCCACAAGCTCTGGAGGAAAGCTGTTGCACTGATTAATTGTTCTTACTGTCAGAAAAATTCTCCTTAATTCTGGGTTGGATCTAATTTTAATGATCTTCCTCCCATTACTTCTTGTCTTGCCCTTGAGTGCTTTGGAGAAGAGGTCAACCGTGTCTTCTCTGTGACAACCCCTCAAGTACTGGAAGACTGATTTTATATTGCCCCTAGTTCTTCTCTTCATTAACCTAGATATCTCACTTCCTTAACCCTTCATTGTATGGTTCAGCCTCTAGACTCGTAATCATCGTTGTTGTTTTTCTACATTCTTTCTAGGGTCTCAACAATCTTTTTTTTTTTTGTATCATGGTGACCAGAACTGAATGCAGTATTCCAAGTGGGGTCTTCACCAGTGCAATCTCACTTGAGATTTAACAGAAATTACAGGAGCCATCGATCCCGCTGAATGTGAGTTTTCCAGCTCGAGTACCCCTCTCAATCTTTGTTCAATTTCTATGCTGAATAATTGAAAAATATTTGTTCAATCAAATATCTGTTCTGACCTAGGCTTCTTTAGACAGCATAAAACACAATCTTAGACCCGGCAAAGCCTCTTTTATTTCCATGGCTGTGAATTACATTCATTCACAGCCTGCAAGGCTTCACAAACAGTCTTTCAAGGGAATGTTTATAAACATCCACCTTATTGCAATTGGAATGGGGCCAGAGAACTAATTGCCAAATGCAGGGCAAGGCCAAACTTGACACAGAGTCAAACAGAACTTTTCAAAGCTTGAATCAACCAGACAAACTAAGTGCTTCCTGCAAAAGCTCACATCCCGTTCACTCCTCTTTTATGTCCTATGGGAGGGGCCAATCATCTCTGAGGTGTGGCTTTACTCCTGAGTCTACTTTGCTTTCTCAGTTGTTTTTGTCTTCTGGTAGCCCTGCTCATGTGCAGTCTGGGAACCGGTTCCAGAAGCTCCTCTGCCTCACTGCTATCTGAGTCTGAAGGCAGCTGATGATTGCCAGCCTGCTCTGGCCCCATCCCTGCCTCTGATGCAGAGCCCTTGTCCGAGCCCTCCTCAGCCTTGAAGACTGGCCCAGGTTCCTTCCCAACCTCCTCGCTACTGTCCAACTGTGCTGCCAGCTCCGTCAGCCACCAGCGAGCTACAACAATATCTTTAATCGATAGACCAACACTTCTAGAGATGGCGAATAGTGAAGCCATTAGGTGATGTTTCTTTTTATTAAGAGGTTACAACCAAGGTACTTGGCATGGTTCTGCCCTTTCAGAAGCTGCAGCTGGTAGAAAACGAGACAATGGGGCTACTCTTTGGGAAAAACCATTTAGAGACCAGTGAACACCTGCTCTCAAGGAGCTACACAGGTGGTAGATAAGCTACCAATAACAATCAGTATTTTAGTAATGACATTTAAGACCCTAAAGGGACTTCCATGCCATGGAAATGCGAATGGTCCATTGGATATCGGGCATCTCCCTTTTTGACTAAATCACTAATGACACAATTCAACAGCATTTTGGTGTGATGCCAATTATAGAGAAGAAGAGAGAAGGCCGACTCCTCTGGTATGAATATGTCTGGAGAGCAGCACCTTCCACCGTTGCCAAGACTACCTACCAACTAGAAGTCAATGGCCAGTGTTCTCGCGGGTGTCCAGAACAGAGATAGCAAGATACCATCAACAAAGATGTACAAGCTGCAGGCCTGCCACCCTGGCGTTGCAGCTGACCATGTAAAGTGGTGTTCAGTGATCTGAAAAGTGGACCCTGCACCTGTGGGAATACACTAGGAAGAAGACTTTAAGACCCTAAAAGATGGAGAGAGTGCTTCTTCAACCGAGTAGCTTTCTACCTTTGAACGTTATCATGTCTGGCTATGAACGAGCATCCAATAATTGGGATGCTGGAAGAGGAGACCAGGAGAAGGCCTTCATTTATGAAATCCTGGGCTCGGATTTAGCTTTCCTTGGACACCACACTGGTGTTGTTGTTACTGCAATTGGAAGTAAATGAACACCTTGATTTCACTCCAGCCTACCTCTGCCCAAATGTTCTTGTCAAAATCCATCCCTCTCTATTATTGTATTAGGGAGACCATTCCAATTTTTTTTTGGAGGGGGGAAGGAATGTTTATTGTTATTTAATGCCTGTACTTTATCTTTTCAAATATCTTTTTATGGGTGGCCCTCCCAGCTGACAGCCTTAGGATACTGGGCAGGTCATAAATATTTTATTAAATAAATAAAAAAAAAACCTGACTCTGAAGCCACAGGCCTGCTCTGCCTTTTGCATGGCAGACCATCAATATTGAAAACTTGTTCTCCTTTCTGTGGGCCAAACATAATAAACTCTTTCAGTTGACATCAAATTCACTCAGTTGGCCAAAATGTAAGGCAGAATGCTGGACTAGATAGCTGATTTAATCCCAATCCACTCTTCTCTTTCTCTTTCTCTTTCATCTTCTTCTCCTTCTCCTTCTCCTCTTCCTCCTCCTCCTCCTCTTCCTCACCCTCCTTTTCCTCCACCTTTTCCTCTTCCTCACCCTCCTCCTCCTTTTCATCTTCCTTTTCCTCTTCCTCCTCCTCCTTCTCTCTCCCTCTCCCCGCCTCTCTCAGATGGGTGTTTTCAGTACAAATGAATACTGATTGAGAGTGATTCACCCCAAGTCATCCAGCAGGCTCCTTTTAGGCATTTCTTCTCTATATACCAGCATCATAGATGACAGTCTGTAATTTTAAGAAAGATGCCTTGATCCTGATGTGCATTGATTCTGGATGATGGACCAAAACAAAAAACAAAAAACCACCCATGTTGATAAACGGGCATATAATGGTTGAGATGGATATAAGGAATCAAAGAGATTATTGGAAAGTCTTTAGAAGAGATATAAGTTAGTATAGACAGGTCATGATAGTGACGTTAATCACTTTCTAGGAATGGAGACTAATTTGAGGGCATCCAGCTAACTCTACATTCAGCTATCCCTGGTTGGGCTCTGCTCACTATTATATATAGTGTGAAACCTGCCAATTGTGTTGTTGACAGACGAAACCCCTCCTGTTTTCACAATTGAAGAGGCCCCTCTGCAGTTTTGGTTGCTGTGATGTAAAAAAGAAGTTGAGACTCTAGAAAGAGACCAGAGAAGAGCAACCAAGATGATCAGGGGGCTGGAGGCTAAAACATATGAAGAACGGTTGCTGGAACTGGACATGGCTAGTCTAGTAAAGAGAAGGAGCAGGGGAGGCATGATAGCAATGTTCCAATATCTCAGGGGCTGCCACAAAGAAGAGGGAGTCACGCTATTCTCCAAAGCACCTGAAGGCAAAACAAGAAGCAATGGGTGGAAATTAATGAAGGAGAGAAACAACTTAGAACTAAGGAGAAACTTCCTACCAGCGAGGACAATTAATCAATGGAACAACCTGCCTCCAGAAGTTGTAAATGCTCCAACACTGGAAGTTTTCTAAGAAAAGATGTTGGATAACCATTTGTCTGAAGTGGTGTAAGGTTTCCTGCCTAAGTGGGGTTGGACTAGAAGACCTCCAAGCTTCCTTCCAACTATTCTATTCTATTCTATTCTATTCTATTCTATTCTACTCTACTCTGTTCTAAGTTTCCGGGCTCTCCTTGTTTGGATGCCTCTTAAAACCTGTTTTAAAGGCATCATAATCCTTTCAAGTTAAGAAGGAATCTCCTTTGGTAGAGATTTCAAAACCCAACCCAACCTATTCCTAACCAAATCCACGCTCATGTTGGTTGTCAAGAAAACAACCACACAATTAGTTATATAAACAAGCCTTTAGGAGTGAAACGGTGGTGGGGAATGAGGAGGGGTTAGAGGTTGAGAGAAAGCACAGAAAAGCCCTCTCCACACCTTGGTTGATGCTGCCTTTTCTCCGAGACCATCATCGGGGAAGGAACGGTGGCCTTGTGCTTGAAATGCACAAATGCTGCTCGTAAGCCGATTGTGAAGAACTATGCTTGAGCTACCTTTTCTTTAAAAAATCCCCAAAGTGCACTTGGGCACGCTATAATTATGATGGTGGTGATTTTTTTTTAAGAGTCATGTACTCCTTCTATTAGTGGTATGGCTCTGTGTGAATCTCTCTCTCCATCCCTCCCTCCCTCCCTCCCTTCCTTCCTTTCTCTCTCCCTCTTCCTCTCTTTCTCTTCTCTTTCTCTCTTTTCCTCTTTCTCTCCTCTTTCACTCTTTTCCCCTCTTTCACTTCTCTCTCTTTTCCTCTCTTTCTCTCCTCTTTCTTTCTCTCTCTCTTTCTCTCTTTCCCTTTCTCTCTCATCTTTTCAAATAAAAAGGACGTTTAATTCAGGTCTCCATCTCTCTCTTTCTCTTTCTCTCTCTCTCCCTTTCCTTTTCTCCCCTTCTCTTTCTCTCTCTTTCTTTCCCTTTCTCCCTTTCCCTTTCCCTTTCTCTCTCTCTCTCTCTCTCTCTCTCTCTCTCTCTCACACACACACACACACACACACTTCCTGGATGTGTGCAGTCTGTTTTCAAGCATTTTCTATTTTCTGCAACAATCTCCGCACCCACCCCCATCACCTTAATTGATTTGCCAAATTCTGGTGCCTTCAAAAGGAAGGCTAGGAGAGAAGGAATCTCCACATAGATAACCCGAGCTGCCACCACCAAGGCAAATGGTTGCTATGGCAACCTGGACCACATGGTAGCTCTTTAGTCAAACTTCATCCTATTCTTTAACCCCCTCCCCACATCCTCCCAGCACCAACATTCTCCTATGATGGTTAGTAGTTATCATTGGGGCCTCAGCAGGAAGCTACATTTCAGATCCGATTGGTTCGGCCCTTATTAAATCAAATCAATGTTTATTACGACCACAGACCATGATTTTAGGTCATTGCCATTATAAGCATCATTGTCTTCTAAAGGTTTTCCCCAAAGGTTTGGTCATTACTATTATAAGCATCATTGTCTTCTAAAGGTTTCTCTTTTTAATTTATAGTAGCATTCTTATCTTGTATTTTTTTTTAAAAAAAGAGCTTTAGATAAGAATGTCTTTCCTTAAACCAGAAATGCATATGTAATTAAGATCATGGGAAATATTTAGAATTTTGCTCAGTCAAAACATGTTTGCTCTTGGTGAAAGTTGTTTGGCTTTTCCATGTCTATTGCTTCGTTCTGTTGGTGTTCATTCTTTTATTAAAGACAAAGACGAGGAAAGGTGCTTTAAAGACTAAGAAATGTAATTTGGTATATGCTTTCATGGATCAATGTCTATCGTGATGAGATGGATGGAGTTTTATTTTAAACTGGCAGCCGATGCCTGCAAGTTTGTTAGAAGTAAGGAATTAGGAAGTGAGGTTGGAAAGAAATAAATTGTGGTCCCTCTGACATTTACATAAAAGCCTTAATAGATGCAAAAAAAAAAAAAAATCTCTATTTTCCTTTTGAATCAATCTTTCCTAGACAGAAGAGGCAAGTAAACAAAAACAAAATAAAACAAATGAACAACCAAGGTTGGGTTTGAGTAAGTTTTATACTCACTAGACATTTTGTAGGAATAGAAAAATCAATCAGTGCTTGGTTCTTCTACATTCAAATGTATTCATTCTCCAGTAATTTCCACCCTGTTTATGAACCACATTTGCAAGTTTTAGTCAATGCTTGTTGTTGTTGTTGTTTTTAAAAAAGCTAAACAAACCTTCCTGGCGAAATTGAACAGATTCAAACATGACTTTAAACCGCTAACAGATTAACGGAGTTGGAAGGGACCTTGTAGATCATCTGGTCTAACCCCCACCTCCACCCAAGCAGGAGACCCTACCCCATTTCTGGCAGAGGACAGTTGAGTCCCTTCCGGAAAACCCCTAGTGATGAAGCTCTCACAATGCACTTCCAATGTAGGTGATTAAAAAAAAGAGTTATGGAAAAAATAAACAGGTATCAGAAAATGATTGGATTCGGAGGGATTGAAAAACAGACTTTTAAGGGTTAAAGCTTCAACCTTTTTTTTTTCCAGACAGGATGGACTTTTGGAAGATTGGTGGGCTTCAATTCCAACATTCATGAGTTTCTTGGCATACTGGTTTGGGAATTCTGGCATGAGAGTTGAAATCCAAACATCAACAGTTGATGCAGGTTAAGAAAAGTGTAAGTAATTTGTCAACGTTGTATTTCTTTCCATCTGTTTTATGAAATTTGTGGTTTTAGAGTTCTTATCTGTATGTATGAATTAAAAAAAAAATGCCCGTACTTTCTCGGAAATATTGAATGAAATGTTAATACTATTACCTGTGGAAATCACAGGCAACAAGATCTATTTCACTGTCCTATTCACGAATTAATAAATCAAACTAATTAAAGCTACCACTGAAAACCATTTCTATTGAATTAATTTATGTCAAGCCTGGCACCTTTTCCACAAAAGCTACATTCAAATTAAATTTGAGATCTATACAGAAATGCTTCCCTCCCTACCACCAACCTGGGTGGAGTTCTCCTCTCTACAATTAATCCATAACAGTAATTAGTTATAACAATGCATAACTCGGCTGTTTGGAAAACCCAACATATTTCTAAAGGGAGACCAGAAGCTAGAGAGATAAATTGAAATGTGGGAAAAACATTTGCAGAGGAGCATGTTCCTCATTAGCTAAAAGAAAGAGAGAGAGAGAGTGAGAGAGAGAGGTGTGGTCATTAGCAAAAACAAGGAATGAAATGAGTTAGATGTGAGGGCTGCAGGAGAAATTGGTTTTTCGGGGCTATTTTTTGACTTTCTCCCCGCTGCTTTCCTGCTTGCTGTAGAAATTCATCATCTTGTTTAGAAGTTGCCCGTTTCCAGTGTTACAAGCGTCTTCTCACTAGGGTTAGATCTTTGTTTTTTTTTTCTTCTTTCCCCAGGAAAAAAAGACCTTGAACCGAGCAAGTGGATTATATTGTTATTCTTAGCCAACTTGCATCATGAAATGTCTCCCTTTTCAAGAGCACATAAGCATGAAGTTAGAACCTACACAGGCAGCTACTTCTTCCAGGTCCCCAAACATCACGAAGATACTAATTCTAGAATTAGAACTTGGGAGTTCTAATCAGTGGTGGGATTTATTTTTTTTAACTACTAGTTTTGTGGACATGGCTTGGTGGGCATGGCAGGGGAAGGATACTATAAAATATCCATCCCCACCCCGACTCCAGGGGAAGAATACTGCAAAATCCCCCATCCCCTCTCCTCTTTTACTAATACTAGAACTCTGTGCCTTGCAATCCAGAATGGTAAAAAAAAAAATAGATCTTGATTTTCACTCTTGGTTTCTAATTCACAAACTATCCTTTTTCATATAGGTTGCAGTCTACTTGCCTCCTTCTTGCCTTGTGGTGGCTCCAGTGGAAACATTATTTGGGGTGGGGCCAACCAACGCAGAACTGAATGGGATTAATAGCAATAACAATAGCAGTTACACTTATGTACTGCTCCATAGTGCTTTACAAACATTCTCAGAGCAGCTTACAATGTACGCAATAATCTGGGTCTAGATTTTGTTGACCTTGGAAGGATGGAAGGCTGAGTCAACTTTGAGCCCCATCAGGATTGAACTCCGGGCTGTGGGCAGAGTCAGCCTGCAATACTGCATTCCAAGTATGGCCCCATCACAGTTCCATTACGTGAAAATTACGCATTTATTGATGCAACTGGAAGTACATTGGCTGACTACTCACTTCCACAAAGCTGAAGAAACATTAAAGGGTTTTTTTTGGGGGGGGGGTATTAGGAAAGGTGGCTACAGAGTGGGTTATGTTGGATAAGTTAGTATAGTCTTGGTGTTTCTGAAAATCTCTATATGTAGGTTGAGTTTTCCTTTTAGGATTTGTTATTTGCATTCAGAGTCATTCTCTAGCTGTAGGCAGCAGACTGCTTTTTTTTTCCATCACTGGGTTTATTGACTTTTATTTTAAAAACCAAGAAATCTTTTCCAATAAATCACATCAGTGGCAGGCACACAGAGAACCTAGGAGTTGCTTCAAGAGGAGGAGGAGGAGGAAGAAGAAGCTCAAAAGCGTTTCTAGTGGTTGACATTTTGATACATGTTTATTCTGTTATACAGAAGTGTTTGAAGAGTGGAGGAAATGGTAATATAGGAATACCTCAAATTTATCGCCTCGGCTCCCGAGACCCCTCTTGTCACAAAGAGATTGACCTATTTCTGGAATGATCAAGAAGAAAGAAAAGAACATTAGAAGGAAACACCTTGGATGATACCCCAATGACACGACTTGAAGTCACAATTCCTTCTCCCTGGTTGCTTCTTGCTGCTGTGCTGAAGCACAACATTGGAAAGCAAAAAATCAATTGACAGTGAATTCTCTGCATCTGAAGGTAGCAAGGGCAGCTTATTTGTCAACCATCCCTTCTTCGCTTGGTGCTTTATGAAATGTTTGACTTCCAATTCCAATTTGATTGAAAACTCTGAAGGTGGAACTCCATCAACTCTGGAGGGTAGCAGCTGGAGGGAGGAAATTGATTGAGGGTTTCATTGGTCAGCACTAATACTATCAGTATTTCTGACTCTCTTCCAAGATTGCAAAATATCGATATTTTAAGCTTTCGATACACAACAGGTGGTTTCAATTTTTTTACATTTTTTTTCAGTGCAAACAGTTATTCATTAACTAGGAATTTCTGCACCAGATTAGGTATTTTTGGAGTCAAGGTATCCTTCCATATTTCTTTCACCTGTTGTCGGAATTCAAGTAGCAATAATTGTTGTTTTTGAATACTACCTTGACTCTACACAGAATCCACAATGGTGTTTCTTGGCAACTTGAAAAGGTCTAGACTTCAACTCCTAGAATTCCCCAGCTAGCAAAGCTTGGAAATGCCTGTCCAGGTACATTCAAGTTGTCAAAGTTAAGAAACAGCCCTATAGAGTAAATATCATCTATAATTTACAGACGTAAAAAGAGAGATGGATAAAAAATGTAGAAAGACCGAAGGGTAGATTGTGGCTCTCGGTATATTTTTGAATTCAGTCATGTACCTACAAATAATACAGTTGCAAATGTTGGACTAATATGAGATTCTACTTCTCAAGCATGAGTCCTTCCTCATTGTTCCAACCAGCATTTCATACAGGAATCATGGCTACCAGATTTGGGCTGCCAAAATCCAGATGACCTCTAACCATTGATGTCCATTTTTGTAGCCTTAAATCATTTTCTTCTCCTTCTCCTTTTCCTTCTTTTTCTCCTCCTCCTCCTCCTCCTCCTCCTCCTCCTCCTCCTCCCTCCCCCCCTCCTCCTCCTCCTCCTCCTCCTCCTCCTCCTCCTCCTCCCATATCTGTCATCGGATGTTGGCTATCATCTTGGCAATCCTATTTTTATCAATAGCCACACAAAAAAGTGCTGCTCAGTTTTATCCAAACCAGTCCCTTAGATCTTGAAGCCATGATGTTCTTCTTCTTAAATCTTCACGGGGAGTCAAATTATAAAATCTTTGCCTCATCTATAGATTCATTTGGTCTAATTGATAAGGATAAGTTGTCAAGCATGTATGGAGGCAGAAACATTATATATGGACAACATTACATTGATGGACAAATTTTGCTCTGGTGACAATAGCTAATGAAAATCAAACTAGATACCTGTGGCTTTCCATTTTGATTTTTAAAAATTCTTGAATCAGACAGGGATAGGGCATCCTTCAAACAGAAGAGGTTAAATACAGGTAGTCCTTGACTTACAGCCACAATTGAGCCCAAAATTTCTATTGCTAAACAAGACACTTCTTAAGGGCTCCATTTTACAAAGTTTCTTGCCACTGTTGTGAGGCTGTTCAGTTAGGAACATGATTGTTAAGTGAATCTGGCTTCCCCATTGACTTGGAGGAAACTTGTTCCACTGATTGATTGTTCTCACTGTCAGGAAATTTCTCTCTAGTTCTAGGTTGTTTCTCTCCTTGATCAGTTTCCACCCATTGCTTCTTGTCCTGCCTTCAGGTGCTTTGGAGAATAGCTTGACTGCCTCTGCTTTGGGGCAGCCCCTGAGATATTGGGACACTGCTATCATGTCCCCTCTACTCCTTCTTTTTATCAAACTAGACATACCCAGTTCCAGCCAACCGTTCTTAGTATGTTTTAGCCTCCAGGCCCTTGGATGAATAAGCTTGTTCTCGTCTTAATTGTCTTATCAGTTCTTCCTTCCCTTCCAGAACTTTGGTCCCTAAAACCTATGTTCGCTGTGTCTTTTGTAGACTATCCATCTGATATTATGTCACCCCTCATCCCCCTTTTTTTAAAATTAAAGTAGACATACCCAATCCCAGCAACTGTTAGACTTCATCAGAGAGATTACGTTTCAGGATCCAATCTGGGTTGGACACCGGGACCAAAGGTTTGGTCTTCCAAACTTTCAACTGGTGCTAGAGCCCATCTTCAGGGAATTTGTCCCTAGCTAACAGTGAGGAAGCTAAAATCCCACATCCTATCAATTTGGCCCACTAGAGACAAGTTCCCTGGCCTCCAGCATGAATCAGAAAACTCAGAAGACTAAACTTCTGGTCCCAGTGACCAAGCCAGATTAGATCCTGCAACATTATCCTGGTAGACATATATTCACCTTCGTTTGTGAGATTAAGTTGCAACCTCATATTCACCCTGAGTTGCTGCTTGCCCATATTTCTGAATTGGCATTCCAGTGATGTCAGAGAAAACAGGCCTTTGTCTATCTCTCTTTGTTCCTTTGTTCCTGATAACCAGGCCATCGACTCAAGCTGGAAGAAAGGTGTTTTGTTTTCTCTAAAAGACATTAAAAATGTGATGCTAAATCAAGGTGATCGGCCATCTCCTACATCCGTGCAAACTCAACGGGCATCAGGTGTAAACAAAGCCAGCCTAAAGTAGTCTTAATTGTACAACCAATTGCAGAATCAATGTTCTGTCTTCAATATCGTGCTTTGGTATCACTGAAGGGAAAGGATGCATTTAAGCTGCCTTTTCTGAGATCCAAAACAAGAAAACCTGCAAGTGCTGAGACGTTTTAGGATGAAGGTTGTTGCTACAGTGCCATCTTCAGAGCATGAACACAAAGTAGATTTTTGTTGTTGTTGTCGTTCATGCCCTCTTTTCCCCAGTTTTACTGCCCATGGTTTTGCACCGTTGCTGTTTGAGTTGGAATCCCAGTAAAACTATCGGCTACAAATGCTTCTCCTCCTTGATATAAGAAAGAGGAGAATCATACCCCAAGGGGAGAAATTAATCAGATGTGTGTCAAATGCCTTTGGAAACTCAGGTTATGAAACAAAAACAGCATCGTCAGCAACCACAGTGCAGGTAGCTTCTCCCAAAATGGGAGATTTCGAAAAAGTTGCCATAGCAAATTGCAGATGCAAATGGTGGTTTATCAAGAGCGAAAGAGGGTCAGAGGGTTTGTGTGTACAAGGTGCATAAATGCGTTTGTCTTTCGGGCTAAAAATACAATGGTAAAAGTAGGTAACTATTTCCTTTTTTGGGTGCTAGGCATTATCTGTACATCAGCATGCCTGGGAGGTAAGGAGCCCCAGGAATGGTTGTTTACATTTATTGCGAAGCCTATTGAGAGCTAATTTTCTGGAAAACATTTGGAGAATGTGTTTATTTTTTTTTATTTTCCCATGAGCAAAAGGAGGTCTCTTGTTTTGAACATGGCTCTGTGGAAGAAGTGGGCAAGAAAATTCTCCTGTGCTTCCCGCCCCTCTCTCTCCCCAACAATTCTCACTCAGTTTGATGAAAGAGTATTTGCTTTAGAAGGCTTTACAAAGGAGAAGAGAAATTCGCTGAAAATCTCTTGGGTGGATTGTCATTCTCTTGCATTTAATTAGGGGTGAGGTAGCCAAGGATTTGCATGTTCGGGTGGATTTGTGTGTCTCGTCTTTCCTGATGCAATTATTTCTCCAGCAGTCTAGGGGCTCCCACACTTCTAATGAATCTCAGGCTAAGACCCCAGGATGGAACTTTTCCATTTGTGCATACACATGCGTGTTTGGGTGCGTTTATGTGCAGGAACAGAGTTAATATTATGGCTGAGAGAAAGTTCATTCCTCGAGAAATAAGTGTCTCCCTCTTGAAGACATCTGGAGACATTCCACCCTAATTTCTCAGTGAGTAGAGAGCTTTGAAATGCCAAAAGGGGCCTCCTCTAACTTATGCATGTCAAAAACCTTTCCTCCTTAAATCTAGGTTTAACTACAATTGTTATCATTGACATACGAGTTGGAATGGAATTCAATGTTTCTGGAGGTTGCAGTGGGTTGTGTGAAGAATTGTGTAGACAGAAGGCTGTCCTAAATGAAGGGTGGCCCATGGATGCCCTGGGGAACGTGTGAAAGCCAAGTGGGGTTCCTTGATATGAAGGTACCATCAGTCCCTTGAGTAGCTCTCAGGAGACATTAAGTAGCCACTGTAGGCTAGAGCAAGCAGTTACACCGTGTGATATACACGAAAGGGTTCATGAGTCATGAGATACTGAACAAATACTTCACTGGGGTTATACAACATGCAAAGTCACAATGTTTATCAATTCTTTATCCCCATCTTTTGCAAGAGCTAGGATGCCATCAAATGTTAAATCAACTCCCCCCCTGATGTGCAAGGGCATCCATGCCCTTGCAAACACACACACACACACACAGACTGCTTTGAATGGTGCACAAGCATCGGTTGGAGAGCAACCATCTCGGAGGAGGAGGAGGGCACAGGTGAGGAATTGGGCTGGACACTTCCTACTAAACACAAGAGGACCAGATCTCTCTCTCTCTCTCTCTCTCTCTCTCTCTCTCTCTCTCTCTCTCTCTCTCTCACACACACACACACACACACACACACACACACACACACACTCACCCCTTTGATCTGGTCTTTCCCAGGCAAAAGCTTCCAGTCTGGGGAAGATTCCTGTACTATAGGCAGAGAACAATAAAGTAGCTACTTTGGATTCTACATTTGTGGGTCTGGTTATTTGCGTCTGACAATGTTTGAATATGCCCTGTATTTTTCATGGAGAATAGATTCTTTATTCCACTCAAACTTATCCATTTTCTCTTTTCCACTTTCCTTTACCCCCATCTGTGTGGAATATTGCTCAATATAATGAAGTATGGCGAGTTCGTAAAGGGTCGAGGAGAAGCACAGAGGGAAAAAAAAAACGATGGGCCGCAGTAATCCATTCGTCTTTGCTTTGCCTTTTTATGAACACATACCCTTTTACAAGTTGGTGGCACCCCTACTGGGAAATTCACCAGGTGCCAACAATATTCATTATTTGCATAGCACTTCCATCTAAAAAAAATACATTGCAGATATAAATGAAGCCTTACCACCCCCATTTCAACCAGTTGACCATTGTTATCCTTCGTCTTACTTTTTTTTTTCTTTCTTAAATAAGGAAATGATTGCCAAGCGTCTCCTCTTTCGTTTCCCCCAGTCTAGCTTCCTCAAAGCGGTGAAGGAGAATATATAAACCAGCCAGGATTAGAAGACAGCAGAACTAGGGATTTACTTCCGAGCTTATAATCTCCCTTCAGTGGTGAGCAGTCCCAGGACGGCCTTATTTAGGCTCAGAATTTAAGCAGGGGCAGGATTGGCTTAGATGGGAGACGGTACCAAACCACCCCAGGCTGAAGTCTTGACTGAGAAGCTGTATAAAGCTAAGATAAGAAGGCAGTGGCAAACTTCAGAACTTTCACCAAGAAAACTGCATGGGTCATCGTCCAGCCTCTTTTAACGGGCTCATAACTCCTTGAAGGGCGGAGTCTAGGCAACTGAATGGAGCTGAATGATTACTGGCCGGATACCCTTCCGGTCACCAATGCGGAGTTCTTTTCAGCAGATATATTCTCATTATGCCCAGAGAGAGAAATTGTTCTGACCCAAACCTGGTTCCAAGGGAGCAAACACAAGGCAAAAGCAGCAGCACAACCTTTTAATGTTTCATCTATGAATCCTGTTTCTTCACAGATAAAAGGCTGCTTCTAACGAATTAGCTGTGGCAAAAAGGAGCTTTGCCAACTTTTTGCAAGGGTGCCAAGACACAACAGATAAGAAATAGTTTACAACAAAAGAGTCTTCAAATACCAACTGTAATGTCCACGAGGCTGAGTTTCAAAATGTCTTTGCCTTCTGCAAAGAATGTTCGCTTCACAGCTGGCTTTTATCTTCTTGAAGGAGGGGCCGTTACCTTGCAGCCTTACTCCCAAGTCACCCGTGCTGTTGTAGCTGCTCTTTCCTGTGAACAATCCTGTGCACATGTGCACATGGCACAGGCTCCTCGGGTGCCTCCTCATTGCTGCTGCCAGCCCCCACAATCTCTGACTCTCCCTAATGGTCCTGGCCCTCATCTGAGTCCTCACTCTCCTCAGCCGTCCGCAACTGCTGCTGACTAACCACAACAGAAATATCTACCTCCACCTAGGATCAAACTCACAGCTTCCTGAATGTAAGGTGAGCGCTCCACCTGTAGGGCCCTACCCCACTCAAGAAAAATGGATAGATGCCTCCATGAAACTACTAGGTCTTAGTTTATCTTGAGCAAAGCTAGAAAAAAGAAGGAGTGGGCGGGTGGACACGATAGCAGTATTCCAGTATTTGAGATGCTGCCACAAAGGGGAGGGAGTCAACTTACTTTCCAAAGCACCAGAAGGCAGAACAAGAAGCAACAGATGAAAACGAACCAAGGAAAGAAGAAACCTGGAATTAAAGAGAAACTTCCTAACTGTGAGGATAATTAACAGGAGTTGTGGGTGCTTCATCAATGGAGGTTTTTAAGTAAAGACTGGACGGTCATTTGTTTGAAATGATATAGGGTCTCCTACGTGAGCAGGGGGGTGGACTAGAAGACCTTCAAGGTCCCTTCCAACTCTGTTCTGATGGAAAGCTGCACTTGAGAGCTTTTTTTAACTGAAGGAGCTTCAAAGGGCAAATTTCCATTTATGCAGCCCTGATTGATTTTCTTCATCTGGAAAGAGATGCTGATCTTAGGCTTCTAAAATATCAGAGCTAAAGAAATAAATCAATCCTACAGTAGAAGGATCCATCTTTTTTTTTTTTTTCCCATTGCTGGGTTGCACTTGGCCTTTGAATAGAAAGCGTGGACTGCCTTTGGCCATTAGCGGTGGCTTAAGGGATCTAGTCCATACCTTAAAATTCCAGAACCCACTCCCCAAAGAGACTTTCCCCCTACCCAACTTGGCTTGCAGAGACCCACATCATACAGAGTAGGGGTTGCAGCACATCAACCAACATACTCTCCCGTGAAATGAAGGTTTATTTTGAGCTGCAGTGGTGCAGTGGTTAGAGTGCAGTACTGCAGGCTACTTCTGCTGACTGCTGGTTGCCTGCAATTGGCAGTTTGAATCTCACTCAGCCTTCACTTCTTCTGAGGTGAGTCAAAAGGGGACCCAAATTGTTGGGATCAAGAGGCTGACTCTGTAAACTGCTTAGAGAGGGCTGTAAAGCTATATATAAGTCTAAGTCCTATTTCCATTTTATTAACAACTTCACCAACCTTTTCAAGGGGACCTGGATGGGTGTTCTATATTTAAAGTCCCCCTATTGTTCCTAAAGATATAGACCTAAAATGGCGAGGGAATGTTATGTTTTGTTATCACCTAGTTATCTCTGAGCTAGTTATGTCATTTCCAATCACCCTGGTGATAATTTTGGTATCGTTCATTCTTTAAGCTCTTGTCTTTGGCTTCACCTGCAAAAACAACAACAGACCCACTTGGAATCCAAAAGGAAAAAAAAAAGAAGTATGTCAGTTCTCTTCCCTTTCCTTCCCCCAATTATTGTTGGACTTTGTTGAAATATCTATCTTTATTTAAGGGCCAAAGAGAGGGCTTGCGGAATCCACACCATGCTGCTAAGGAGGCAAAGGAGTAGGATAAAAAAAAAGCATTCTATTGAGCTATCTGTAAGAATTGTCAAGAAGTCTTGAAATTTTGCACATCTCCACACTGTGGCACGTAGGGTATGTGCCTCCAATTCTCCAAAATACAGATCTAAAGATACAAGACACCTGATAAACAAAATCCGAGGTGAAGGACGTGCCAAGATTATTGTTCAGTTGCATTCTAATTCCCTCTACAGCAAACAACATACTTAGAATTGTGCTAAATAGTTAGCAAATAGACCTTGATTGTGTGCGCTTGTTGAGTCACGGTTGACTCCTGGGTAAATCTCTGCGGATATTTTGGCAGGAAGTGATTTGCCCTTGCCTACTTCCCAGAGCTGAGAGTTTGGGATTAGCCTCAAGTCATCCAGATGGCTTCATGATTCAGGTGGGAACTAGAACTCCCAATCTCCTAGTTTCTACCCATGTGCTTTAACCCCTACACCAGACTGGCTCTCTCTGTAACTTTTTATGAGCCTAACTGCTTAAGAGGAAGGATATAGAAATAAGACCGCCCCTGATTGTATCCCCACTGAGAAAACGATCACATTCCATCACAACTACTTAACAATACTACTGCGTTTGGTGTCAGTTGGCCCCAGTTTTGTGCACCTCCGAATGTGAATAGATCACTGCAGAGTTGAATCAATAAAAGATTGTTGGCTAACTGTGAACCTCAGGAAAAATACACTTGCAGTGGTTGCGGGATTTTCCCCAATGTTAACAGGAAATTGGGAGCATTTGTGAGGTAGTTTTCGACAGTCTGACTTCTACCCTCTATTTATTTACCTAGCCATAAGCTCCATTAAATTCCTGACTAATTGTGCTAAGGGTGCAACTCCTTTCAGGCTGAGCAAACGGAGATCACTCCAAATAGAGACATGCAAAGCAAAACTAAACACATTCATCAAGGAAAGATTACTCATGCAAAATAAATACGAAATCACAGAATCGAGGTTGCAAAAAAAACCCCACAAAACCCTAGTTTTTTCAGCAGCTTATTCAACAAAGGAAAGTTGATAGCATTATCCGCAACCAGACTGGAATCTCACACTAAGAGATCTCAGCATGGCGGAAAGGTTAATAGAGCAGTATTTCTCAGTCTTACCAACTGTAGGATATATAGACTTTAATTCCCAGAATCCCAGAGCCAACATGCTAGGAGATGAAGTCCACATATCTTTAAAAGTTGCCATGGTTAGAAAAACAATGTAACGGAGACTCATAATGGATACTGCCCCTCTCATCTGTTTGGTCATCCCTGTAATGACTTGGTTGGTGGGCCAATAAATACTAGAAGATTTCATTCTTCTTTGTGGCATTTTATTATCCCACCTTAAAAAACAAAGCTTGAGGGACAGAGAGGACATGGAAAGACCAGATCTCATAAAAAACAGAATTTTCTTTTTGTGCAGCATTTAGCAGTAAACGTTCTTTAGCAGCAAGGATTTCATTACCTGTTTTCAATGGGCCAAGAACTAGATAGATGGATGGATGGATGGATGAATAGAGGGAGGGAGGGAGGGAAAGAGGTGAGAGGGAGGGAGGGAGAGAAGCAAGGATTTCACTACCTGCTTTCAATGGGCCAAGAACTAGGTGGATGGATGGATGGATGGATGGATGGATGGATGGATGGATGGATGGATGGACGGACAGACAGACAGACAGACAGAGATATATAGGAAAAGCATGGAAGGAGAAAATAAACAGGAATTAGAACAGAACTGAAACATAAAACAATTTATTTTGAGGAAACATTTGATGTTTTCTAACAAGCCAACTACGCTATTTGAGGTGCAGGTCCAGATTAGCAAAGATGGAGAGCCTTCATCTCTTTGGGTAGTCATCTCCTTCTCAGGTGTTTATTTCCTATTCTAAATAGCCTGGTCTGAATCTCACCTCGCAAATCATCTACTTTTTATGTGGTTCTTTAAAAGGAAAAAAAATCCTGTTCCTGCTTTTGGCTTTGATTAACGACCAAGACCCAGACAGCATGTCTTAAAGATTAGAAGAGAGCTGTTGATTCTAAGGCATTAACTGGACCTCCAGATGTGCTGGCTAAATTATAACCCTCATCCTTCCCTTCCCTGAAGGTGACTGAATTTGTCATCTACCATACACTGAGAAAAGCAACCTCGCTAAAGGTTCCCCTGACACATCCGTGCTAGTCATATCCGGCTCTAGGGGTCGCTGCTCATCTCCGTTCCAAAGCCGAAGAGCCAGCGCTGTCCGAAGACGTCTCCGTGGTCCTGTGGTCGGCAGGACTAAACTCTGAAGACTCACAGAACGCTGTTCCCTTCCCACCAAAGGGGTCCCTATTTTTCTACTTGCATTTTTTAACATGCTTTTGAACTGCTAGGTTGGCAGAAGCTGGGTCAAGTAATGGGGTTTCACTCTCTGATGAGGCGCTAGGGATTCGAACGGCTGAACTTGTGCATATTTTTTTTCTTTGCATTTAATAATGACACAGGCCTGGATATTTTTGCAAGCGTTACCAAATACTATTTGCAAGAAGGCATTGGAGGCTACCTTTGCCCTTCTGCATTTAACGCTTAAATCACAGAGAGACATTAAAATGAATAAAAACTGGCTGCGAGGAGGACTCTCCTTTATTCTCCCCTGTGTAGTTGCTCTGGGAGAGTATTTCTTTATCCTAGCAGTTGTAGGGACATTGAAGTGCTGAAGAGGGGAGCCTAGCAGAAGGTAAGCTAATTAATTCTGCTCTCTCTTCAGACATGCCATCTTGAGACAGACGTTCTGACACAACTGAGACGTTGTTTTCAAAACCAACCAGGTTTGATCTCACCGGCTCAAGGTTGACTCAGCCTTCTATCCTTCCATGGTGGGTAAAATAAGGACCCAGACTGTCGGGGGCAATCGGCTGACTCTGGAAACTGCTTAGAGAGGGCTGGAGAGCCCTGTGAAATGGCAGATAAGTCTAAGTGCTATTGCAATTGGTATAAAAGCTTTTCACGAAGTACATTAATGTGGATCAAGATTTATAGGGAAGAATAACTCGGCTCCTAAATGGAAGTTGCTTTCTCCTTTCTCCTTTTCACCTGCCTCCTACCTCTAATCTTTCTTTCCACCATTTTCTACTGATCTGGAAAACACCGTGGAATTCCACCCATGGATCAATTAAGAGGAACAACAGACAGATCTCTGCACTTCTTCACAGAATTTTGAATGGGTAGGAGGATCACTAAAGTATGAACTTCAAGCTCCTTCTCAAAGTAGGACTCCATCCAGCATAGCCAAGCCCACCGTTATCCCAAATTATGCTATTACTAGTTTTTTTTAAAAAAACAAACCCAAATATTCATACAGAATCTCCCTTCATGTAATTGCAGGATGATAATCTATGTTGCGTGTTTTGGGTTGAAAGAAAAGACACTTGAAGCCTGGTATCATCTCTCCTTTCTTTCCCTCCTTTCATCTCAGTGCTAAACATATCTGATCTTTCTTTCTCTCAAGAGTCCAGTTCTCTGACTATTTTCATTGCTTTTGTTTGTACTAGTTGGGACTCTTAAACAATGATACCCAGGAAAAAAAAAACACCACTAGAGTGACATTTGACCAATGCACAATAAATTGAAACTGTTACTAATCATATCATATCCACCAATGAAGTCCAAACATTGTGTTTGGAGGACACTGGTGACTCATAGTCCACACATGATCATCTACAATTCCAGAATTGTTTCTTATGTACTATAAACAACTTAGAACTACTTAGACAATTATGCTGCCTTCGGTCTGACCTAATACAAAATTATCTGCTACAATCTCCTACCTGTCAATGACTAGTTCACCTTCAATCACAACAATACACAAGCACAAAATAGATACAAACATAAGGTAAACTGCTCCAAACTCGATTGCAGGAAATACAACTTCAGCAACAGAATGGTCTATGCCTGGAATACACTACCTGACTCTGTGGTTTCTTCCCCAAATCCCCAAAACTTTAACCTTAGATTGTCTACTGTTGACCTCACCCCATTCCATAAGAGGTCTGTAAGGGGCGTGCATAAGCGCAACAATGTGCCTACCGTCCCTGGCCTAATGTCTCCCTTTTATTCGTACCCATTTCATGTACTCATAATCATGTTTCCAATTATATTTGTTATCTAATACATGCTTGACAAATAAATATAAATAAAATAAACAAACAAACAAACCAGGTCCATCCATCGTCTGTGTAGGCATTTGACCTCATAGAAGTCATTGTCCAACAGAAGCATTGATCTACTTAATTCCCACATTCTCCTGTCCACGTTTCTAACTTACCAAGATCCTTTTGCAAAGGATGTCATGGGATGTCACAAGTCCCAGAAGCCACAAAAGCGGTCTCCTCTCAAAAATGGACAAGGGGATCCCGGAATAACGACTGTGTATGAAAAGCCTATCGGTTTTCTTCTGATATCATAAACCTTGATATTCATGCTGTTAACCTGGTATTAGGATCAGGTGTGGCACAGTGCCGTGGGTTCAAGACCTTCCTTTGATTCTACAAAGAACCATTCTTTTACCCTCACGGTGACTGAGGCACTCCAAACGTCTAACAACAACACATCAACTGTAGATGTTAAACGAAGTCTGGCAGCTCCTGTTGCAGAGTTTGCCTTTGACAATATGAGTCAGGGGACATCTCTATCAATAACTATTAGCTTTGTTTATGGATGAAATCCAAAACCAGGGCTCCACAACAACAAAAAAAAAAAAAAAGGAAAGGAAAGCAACTACCTTCCCAAGTTATGCATTCAATTATTTTTGAAAACTGGTTGGTCCTGACAGCAGGATATTGACTAAGGTGGACCTCTGGATTGATCCAACAGCACCCTGCTCACCATGGCTTCCTGCCCAGGATTGTCTGCAAAGCTCACATCTGAGCAAAAAATCTGAAAGCTCCAAAATTAGCAATTGATCATGGAGAAACGCTGACTTAGCTTCCCGAAAGCTTCCCCGCTGTCAGCCTTCGTTGGCATATTTGCTGATGAAAATTGAGGAACTAGATTAAAGGTTTATTTTCTCCCATGACCCAATGTATACGTTGGATACCCCCCACACAAGGTCCAAAAGAAGACAAGAAGTAATACAAGTTGCCTGTTGGCAATGCTTGGTTTCTAAAGACCTTTGACATCAACAACTGATGGCCATCAGGTTCTCTCAAGACGCTCAGTTGGAATCATTTTCCCCATGCAGATCTAAAAATTGCAGACACTCAGGTTTAAGAATTACAAATATGCAGATCAAAGAGAAGCATCCCTCCACCACTATTGTGATACACTATACATTATACAAGTGGTCCTCAACTTACAACAGTCCACTTAGTCACCAATGTTACAACGGCACAGAAGAAGGTAACGTAGGACCATTTTTCATAGTTACGACCTTTGCAACATCCCCGAGACCACATGTTCAAAATTCATTCCGTGCTTGGCAACTGACTATGACAGTTGCAACGTCCCAGGGTCACGTCATAAGATTAGATTACATTAACAGAGTTGGAAGGGACCCTGTAGGTCATGTAGTCCAAACCCCCACCCATGCACCTTGTACCATTTCTGACAAATGGCAGTCCAACCTCTTCTTGAAAGCCACAACTTCCAAAGGCAACTTCTGTTCCATGGATTGATTGTTCTCACTGTCAGGAAATTCCTCCTTATTTCCAGGTTAAATCTCTCCTTGTTCAGTTTCCATCCATTATTCCTTGTCTGACCTTCAGGTGCCTTGGAAAATAGCTTGACCCCTTCCTCCTCTCTGGGGCAGCCCCTCCAATATTGGAAGATGCTCTCCTGTCTCCCTTGGTCCTTCTTTAGCCAGGCCCAGTTCCTGCAACTGTTCTTCGTATGTCTTAGCTTCCAGCCCCCTAATCATCTGGGCTGCTTTTCTCTGCACTTGTTCTAGAGTCTCAACATCTTTTCTTTTTAATATGTTCCCTTTTCCGACTTTCCAACAAGCAAAGCCAAGGGGAAGCCAGTTTCACATAACAACCAGGTTGCTAACTTATCAACTGCAGTGACTCACTTAACAAGTGAAGCAAGAAAGGTCAATAAAAACGGGGCAAAACTCGCTTAACAAATGCCTCACTTAACAACTGAAATGTTGAGCTCAATTATGGTCATATGTTGAGGATGACCTGTACCAATAATCCCACTCTGCTATTCCATTCATGACCCGTTGTGGGGTATCTCAACTTCATACGGCAGAATGGATGGTTTACAAAATCCACACTGCAACCAGCACTGACAACAGCAATTATTTTGAAGCCTAAAACAGGGGCAACATTAGTCACCTCTCTCAAAAATCCAGTTGGTGAAAAGAAAGCGGGGGCTGAGCAGCAACAGCACCACAATTTCTAAATCCAACCAATGTTGCTACTTGCTACCCTTCACAAGTGCGCATTTCTCCTTGAATGGCTAGAGGCCCTTGCGACGCGTTCGTATTATTAAGCTGTCAAGAGCACAAAGACCACTAGCCAATTTCATGTGTTACCTCCTAGGCCCGTCATGGCGAACCTATGGCACGTGTGCCACAGGTGGCACTCAGAGCCATTTGTGCCGGCATGCGAGTCACCGGCAAACTTACCTCACTGCGCATGCGTGCATACCTCCCAGCTGATTTTTGGCTGGTTTGAGGCCTTTTTTGGCCTGCCAGAGGCTTGAGGAAAGCTTTTGCAGCCTGAAAAATACTTCCTGTATTTCCGGAAAGACAAAAATATCCACACCTATGGACCTTCTAGTTATTTGCAAGGTCAAGGAATCATTCATTATAGGAACTTCATCACAGTTTGGTTCCCTCCTGGAAAGTATTTTAAGTTGAAGGAGAACTGGAATTATCAACTTGAATTTGAAGAGGTAGAGAAGGAGAAGACAAAGTTATTTGTTCAGGATTTGACTCATCTTTGACAGGTGAGTAAAAAGACCTGGAGAGTAGAATTGACAGGATTCTCCATGTGAGGCTGTAGGCCTTGGGAGCTACATGATGGCTATCTGACAGCTTACACGAATCCAGCGGCATCTTGTCTAGTGGTGAATACAATGTGCCAAGGACGCACCTGGATATCTGGCATTTTTTAAGGATTAAAATATCACCAAGCTTCCAACCTTTCTCTCGCCCCCATTGCAAAATCGAGTAACGTTCACTAACATTGCATCGGATCTTATATCTTCCTTCAATGTGAGCTTCTTTGCAAACAAGCGTAAAGTACTGTAAAATTATAGAATTTTTGTCCATACACTGTCTGACATACCCTTTTGGCTGAATTCCTATCTGATAGCAAACTTAGTTCCTTGATAATCCTAAATAAGCCACAAGGCCTGAATATTGACATTGGTTGAATAAGCACACAACGCTAAGCCATTAAAACAAAGTCTACGGTGTGTCCATCAGGCCAATGAGTTATTCAATTTCTCTCCACATTCACCTGTTAGCATTCATCTTTTGCAACCAATCTTTCTAACCTGGATTGGAGGGGAGAGAATTCAAGGACACCATAAACCAATATGCATGCTGAAAATGTCTTCCTCTTTCAGTATTTTCAATTTTCATTCAATTATTTGAGCATTGTTCTCATAAGCAGCAGCTGGTGAAGGTACCTCTGATTCATACCACTTCAGACCACAGATGGACCTCTACTTATTGAAAGCATTCTTCCCATCCAAGAAAAGTAATTTCAACACCCCCTGAATATACTAAGGCAATTTCCATACTCTAATTTTTCTGTCGTTAAGACAATTTGTGGCTTATCTCTTGGTTTCACCAGGGAGCAGGGGGGGAAAAACCAGACCCAGATACCTGATTTCAATTCCCACTGGTGACATTTTGATCCCTGAAGCGCCACCTGGTTGAATCTTTCGTCAATGGAAAGAGCTTCCATTCATTAACGCTCAATGAATTATCTACCTTCCCTGAGATTATTATAACTTTCTTCAAATGATGATGGATTTCAGAAATAATTTAACTCAAGCAATTATTCCAGCTAATCTGGGTTGTGCTGGGCGGACAACCTTTTGCCTAGGATTTCAAGAACTTGATTTTGCTTGCAACAAGAGCCTGCAAATAAATAAATAAATAAACAGACAAACAAACAAACAATAAATACCACAGCTTCTGTTCAGCCCAGGAAAATTAATTCAGCCTTTCTTAACCTGATGTCCTCCAGAAGTGGGGAATCCTGAAGACTCTAGTCTTAAAACATCTGGAAGATGACAGTTTGTGGAAACTAGATCAAGGTATATGAGAAGGTTTATACTCATCTTTTCTTTCCGTCTCCTGAATTTTGATGGATATGATCAATTTTTACCACAACTACCTATAAAACTCAGAATCGTATAGTCAAGCTTCCACAGAGCTGAGATTTTTTGCAGCATCCAGTTAGATTCCCTAGGGGAACTACCACTCAGATGTCCCTGGTCTCTCAGAGTGAAAATATGCTCTTGTCAAGCCTGAATTTCAGCTCTCACTTTCCACAAAATCAAATACCCAACAAGGACGCTGAGTCGCTTCCTGTACTATACTCCATGACAATGAGATTTAAAGGATCTCACTGGGTCAGCAACCGTTCCATGAAAAGGGCATTGGAGTTTTATCCATAGCCTACTTCAAAACAAACCATGAAGACAACAACAGCATCATTTCTGGACTCAACGTTACAAGTGGCAACTCACTGGCTGGGTGGAGGAAGAAAAATCTAGAGTGCAAAGTAGGGTCTTTTTACTGACAGAACCTGTGCTAGAAAGGTCTGACAATGTCATCTTCTCTGCAATTTATATTCCAGAAGCAGTTTTACCCTCCAGTCACTCTTTGGGTGAAGTAGACTTAAAAATAGATCATCGTAGATCCTGATCTATACCTAAAGATTGAGAAAGAGATCTTGTCAAACAACAGCAGTAGCCAAAATCTCCATCTTCTCCAGAGCTTAGGGTTTCTAAGCTGTAAACACGGCATTTTTTTTCCATAATAAATTGTTCTTGCTTTCAGTCGCAGCAAACAAACGACTTCTACAACTGTAGAGGATGGGATAAAATTGGCAACTAGACATACTTGTGATAGATGAATTTGACCAACTAACATTAGGAACCACTGCATTCCATCAAGTCAATCAGGATACTGGGTAACACAAGTTGTGAACCCACCAAACCGAAAGCCACCTTCTCAGCACTAGGGTCTTCAAAGTTGGCAAGTTTAAGACTTGTGGACTTCAAGTCCCAGAATTCCTAAGCTAACATGACTGGAGGAGGAATTCTGGGAGTTGAAGTCCACAAGTCTTAAAGCTATCCAAGTTTGAAGACCCCTGCCTTAGCAAATTGAGCAGCTTACAGGAATTGTAAATGGACACAAGCTGAATATCACTAAAAAAATACCTCACAGCTCTAAATTTCTTCCTCCAGAGGGGGCCAAATCCTTAAAAAAAGTAGGAAGTAACCACAACATCTGAACACCGCCTCTTCAAAGGGCTCCTCTTCAAAGGATAGAAGAATGAGGATCTATTAAGGATGGAGCAGAGAGGACTTAGGGTATGTTCTTGGCAGCCCCTCTAGTTTTATCAATTTTGGGGTTCTGAAAAAGATAGGCCTGTTGGTAAACATCCTTCGGGCCACCAAATATGGTGAGAAAGTCTAGACAATTGTAAACTGAAATACAATCAACAGCACCACAACCAATCAGAAATGTCTCTACACACCATTAACCTGTCTCATTAGTGACTCCATCAGCTTAAACCATTAATGAAATTAACCCCTCAAAACTGGAAGAGCTCTAAAATCTCAACACTGCTAACAAAAGAAAAAAACAGGACAGGCAAAATGGACTTATATGACACAGAAATGGGTGCCACAAATCTAAATAAGACCCTATGTGGTTTTCACAAAAGTAGTACAGAACATAATTTTATTATTATCATCTTCATCATCATCATTATTATTCTTAAGACCTGATCACATTGACTCTCAAATAAATCTATACATTTCATCAATAGTTTCTGTTTGGTATATTGGTTCTCTCTTTTTGTTTTTGTTTTTTTGTTTTGTTTAAATTATATTTAATGATTAATGCACCGTTGTGACCAGGAAAACAAATCAGGCATATTTAAATACATTATGAGGAGTACATAATTTTTCCCCTATTTAGTATACAAAGTACTTCATAAATATGAATTATATTACAAAAATAATTTCTGAGACGCTCACACAGCAAGCAAATTTTTGAAAATTTTGGACAACCTTGGGGGGTTGACAGGAGTTTTACCATGGGTGGGAGTTGGTTTGTCTTAAAACGTCAAGTATTTTTTTTCTTCCAGTCCTCGTTGCCACTTGGGTTTCGTCTGAATCAATTTTATGCAGATTTCTGGCATGTAATCAGATGGTCAAAATTGCTTTTGTATGGATGCAATGAACGGTAATTTTTTTTTTTTTTTAAAGAGAAGATTTCTGCACAATTTTTAAACATTATAAATCCAGTGTTTTCAAGATGCAGGCTGAAAAAGTAACCAATTTTACAATTTTAACTATGGAAAGGTTCTTTCGTTTGCATGCTTTTGTGGTTTGTAAAATCTCTTGCAATCGCGAAATCCACCACTTTTTATAGGGTTGAAACCAGGTTTGGTTCCTTTAGCAACTTTCATCCGTGTGGAATTCACCAGCACAGTTTCTTCCGCTTCCCTTAGTTTTTCTCTCTTCTTCTTCTTTTTCTTGTGCATTTGTTTGAACAAATCACAAGGAGATGAAAGTTTTGCAATTAGGGTAGAAAATATATATTCCTCTTGAGGTTAAATTCAGTGTAATATGTTTATAAAGCAACACCTTGGCAACAAAGTCTTTGCAGTTTTCCCTACCATTTCCACACTGGGCAGAGTTTTTAAGAAATAAAATCTATTTGGAGCTATAATTTTATCACACACACACACACACCCCTGGATTGCCTGCCTCTATGCCTATCGGGAGAGTACCATATTTGGAAAAGGAAAAGTCAACAAAAGGCACTTGCATCATTAAATAAAAGTCCTCTGTAAGAAATCAGATTGCACGGCCTAGATTTTATTCAAAGCCGTTTGCTCTTCGAGGACTTGCAGATAATCCGGGGAGCCCTGAAGTTTAGCTTTTAGCTCAAAATATTCACTTTTCCTCTGTTCCACCACTATTTTACTGTGATTTCCTCCTATTAAAGATTTGTTTTTTCGGTCCGGCTGTTTCTCTGGATAGCGTATCTCAAAGCCACTGATCCCTATACTGTTGTACTCCTTTTTGTTCTCCAGGAAATTCTGGATAAAGAGATTAGAATCCCGCCCCGGTAATAATTCATCCAGTTCGTCAATGGTACTCAGTCTTTTCCGGATATCCGTGTGGAGCAATTCTTTCTCCTTCTCGCTGTTGTTTCTCAGGATGACTTTCTGGCTCACCGGTTCGGCAAACATGAAACCTGTCTCGGCTTCTTTTAAGCCACACGAGTGTCTTTTGCTCATGTGCTCGATTGTTTGCGGGATGAAGGACTCGGCCCCCAAGGTGTCCTTTTTCTGGGCCGTGTGATCGTGCTTCTGTAACTGGAGCTGCATCGAAGTGCACTCGGGGTTGCCCAGGCCTTCGTGCTTGGAGGAGGGCTTCTTGTTGCGACGGAGAACGAAGACCAGGAGGCAAAAAGCTACGAAGACTGTCAAAATCAGGACCACCAAGATGCTCAAGATGAGGATGGAAAGCGGGACCGGACCACCAGGAGGGCTGCGGACAGGGCCCAAAGGAGTTGTGAAGGTCAGCACAGGGGCCGGGCTGGTGAAGAAAGACGACTTGAGGAGTTTGGGACACAGGATCTCATTTTTGAGCGACTTCAGTTCGATGTTGGCAAACTGCACGGGAGTCTCGCACTTGAGCTCCTTCACCACAATGCCGTCGTTGAGTTTTTCCAGCCACAGCTTCAGGGCCACCAAGTCGCAGGTGCAGTCCCAGGGGTTCCCTTCCAGGTCAATTTGGGTCAAGGTTTTCAGGTGGTCCAGCACACCGCTCACAGGCAAGTACATGAAATGGTTGTTGCGCAGGTTCAGCCGAGCGAGCGGTACCCGGGAGAAAATGTAGGCAGGCAAACTTCTCAACAAGTTGTTGTTTAAGTAGAGGAGTTGCAAATTGGGCATCAGGTCAAAGGTGCCAGCTAAAATCTCTTTAATGACATTGTATTCCAAGTAGAGGTACTGAAGATTGTGTAGCCCGGCAAACATCTCAGGACTCAGCCGCTCGATCTGATTGCCGTTCAGATACAATCTCCGTAAATTGGTCAGGTTGTGGAAAACTTCCCCTTGGATGACCACAATCTGATTGCTGCCCAGATGGAGTAAATCCAGCCCTTCAAACTCAACAAAGTCGGACACCTCCACGTTCTTGATGTAATTGCCATTAACGTGCAATTTCTTGGCATTCAGAGGCTTAGGGACCAGCTCGGCCAGGGAGTGGATATTCTTCTCTTGGCAATTGATGCTTAATCCCAAGTCCGAAGGGTGGGTTTTGCAAATGCAGGGATGTGGGCAAGGGGTCAGAGGGGGCACCCTGGTCTGAAAAGACACGATTTGACTGAGGTTGCGGCTGGAGAAAGGTTTCCCAGCCACGATTCCAGAGATTTTGGAAGGGTTGGTCGTTTTGGGAGGTCTGGTGACCAACCGATGCATCGTGGTTTGGGTGGTGTGGCCGTTGGGAGTGCTGAAGCCAGGATCCAGCTGGGAAGGGGGCAGGATTCGGACATCAAAATCGCTCCCCGTCCCCATGGAGCAGAGTTCTTGTTTGTTGGTCTCTTTCAAAAGCCTCCCGTAGAGATCACTGGGGGTCTCACAGATGGCTTCGCCGATGTAGATGTTGTAGGGCATGTTCTCCAGCCAGGCCTTCAAAGGAAGAAGGTCACAGGTGCAATTCCACGGGTTGTCCTCCAGCTGCAATTCCACAATGCGCCCAATGTGCTCCAGGACACCAATGTAGGGCATTTTCTGGATGCGATTGCCCCGAATATCCAAGTGGGTCAGAGAAGCAAATCGGAAAATATTATCAGGTAGGAGAGAAATCAGGTTGTCATTAAGAATGAGGACTTTGAGCTTGTGAAGTTTATTAAAGGCTCCCCGCTCAATATATTTGATTAAATTGTAGTCCGCTTGGAGATACTCCAAGTTCTCAATGCCAAGGAAAGTGTCAGCACGAAGAACCTTTAATTCATTGTTGTTCAAGTGTAGCTGTTTTAATGCGCTGAGACCCATAAACGCTCCTCCTTCAATGTTCTGTAGCTTATTATTTCCTAGCTGCAGAGACACCGCATGGCTAAAATTAAGGAATGTGTTTGGGTACAGGATAATCAGCAGGTTATTCTGGAAGTTGAGGTGATATAAATAAGACCAAGGGGGCTTCAGCTGGTTGGGTCTGTAAACGGCCACCTTTTCACAGTTGACGTAAAGGACGTTCTCCACTGACACACAGGAACAAACATTGCAAATTTCCACCGAGGCCTCCGTTTCTGGATCCGTAGAAGAAGCTGGACTGGACAACACCAAAAAAAGCCAGAGGAGCATTTTTCTCAGATCAGCGATCAAGCCTATTGTTCCTGAACAAAGATGGATAGTCTACAAAAGACACAAAGAACATAGGTTTTAGGGACCAAAGTTCTGGAAGGGAAGGAAGAACTGATAAGACAATTAAGACGAGAATAAGCTTATTCATCCAAGGGCCTGGAGGCTAAAACATACTAAGAACGGTTGGCTGGAACTGGGTATGTCTAGTTTGATGAAAAGAAGGAGCAGGGTGGACATGATAGCTGTGTCCCAATATCTCAGGGGCTGCCCCAAAGCAGAGGCAGTCAAGCTATTCTCCAAAGCACCTGAGAGCAGGACAAGAAGCAACGGATGGAAACTCACCAAGGAGAGAAGCAAACCTAGAACTAAGGAGAAATTTCCTGACAGTTAGAACAATTCATCAGTGGAACAACTTGCTTCCAGAAATTGTGAATGCTCCAACACTGGAAGTTTTTAAATAAAGAGATTGGACAACCATTTGTCTGGAATGTATAGTTTCCTGCCTAAGCAGGGGGTTGGACTAGAAGACCTCCAAGGTCCCTTCCAACTCTTGTTATTCCATTCTATTCTATTCCAGGTAGGGTCATCTCTACTGTTGGATGCATTGTATAAGACCCCGAGGGAAGGCGGGGGGGAATTCATCATTCAATAATTCATCGTGATTTTATTATTATGCACACACGGAAGCTTCTGTTTGACAATTGACAAGAAGGGGGTTAGAGCAATTCATATATAGGGAATAGACAAACTCTGCATTTGAAATTAGAAATCTCTCCGTTTCGTCTTCTTCTTCCCCTCCTTTGTTCTGCTTTGCTTGGGGTCTTTCCATCTCTCCTTCTCGTGGCACATTCTCTTTCTCTCTATCTCTCTCCCTCCCTCCCTCTCCCTCTCCCCCCCTCTCTCTTTCTGACACACATGCATAATGCACAACGCCCCTCATGCAAAGCCTCTTCTTTGGCGAGGCCATGCAAAGCTTCATTAAGACACAAGATATGCTTGCAGCGGTGTTTATTACATTACAAACCTTTCCCCCAAAATGGCATTTATCCTTTCCTTCCTTTCCCCCCCCCCTCCTTTTTTTTTCAAGGTACACTTAGCATTCCAAAGCGTCCTTCCGTTTTTGCATGGTCCCTGAAAAGATTTTGATCACGTCCTTGGAAGCAACACACAATCCATCCCAAAGTCAAGAGAAAAGAGGAGGGGGAGAAGGGGAAGGGAGGATCACACAGAAAGAGGGGAGGCAGGTACGGATCCGAGGCTGAACATGCCTGTTCTTATAGACATGGGGACAACTTATAAAATACATGGATCAATTCGATTGATTAGGAGTTCTAAGCCGAGCATTGATCTATGCCTGATATTCTTCAATATCAAGGGTAAAAAAAACCCAAAAACCACAATGGTGCAGTCTGGGGAAGAGAATAGATGCCCATTTCAATGGCAGCGTCCATCGTTTTAAGGGGGATCCAAGGATCAAAACTGCAAGCCAACCCCTTCATCTGAAAAGGAGGCCCATGTCAGTAGGGAGAACGTGAACTCACAATTCCTTCCAGTGATGTCATCTTGAAACTGCCTGGAAACTTTTTCCTTGCATACCTTACATAATTGGACCCAAAGACAGATCCACCTCCATTTACAAGAAAAAAAAAAGGCTGCTTTTAAGTTGCACATTTTTTTTTTTTGCATGACCCGGTAGCTTTTTCAAGCCCTCAGGACCAAAAGTCAAATTAGAATATTGCAGATGATGGCCATCAAGAAAGAGAGAGAGAGAAGGAAAGAAAGGGAGGGAGAGAGAGAGAGAGAAAGAAGGAAAGAGAGGAAGGAAGAGAAGGAAAGAGAGAAAGAGAGAGAAGGAAAGAGACAAAGAGAGAGAGAGAGAGAGAAGGAAATAAAGGGAGGGAGGGAGAGAAAGAAGGAATGAGAGAAAGAAAGAGAAGGAAAGGGATAGCCAGAAAGAGGAAGAAGGAAAAAGAGAGAGAGAAGGAAAGAGAGAAAGAAAGAGAAGGAAAAAGAAATAGAGAGAAGAGAGAGAAAGAGGGTTAGAGAGAGAGAGAGAGAGATGCCTTGTGTGCATGTCTAAGAGAGCATCTATGAATAAGAACAATAGGAATCTTGAGGAAAAATAACAATTGTGTTGGAGAATACAATAATAAAAACAGCATTTATAGAGATGGTGCTGTCGGAAAGGATACAAAATGGGATAAAATAAAAGAGGAAAGAGTGGGACTGAAAGGGAAGGCCAAGGAGATTTTGAAGGAGCTTTGGAGGAAGGTGTCCATGTGGCGGAGAAGGGGAAAAAAGAAGGAATAAGGTGGACCAGAAAGAGGGGGAGCGGGGGAAATGAGGTCGGAGCCTTGGTGAACTCCAAAGAAAGGTACAAAGAACCAGAGGCAGGAGTAGAGGTCAAAGTGATGGATTTGTGGGGAAAGGCTGAAGATGGGATGGAAAGCGGAGAGGAAGGGAGGAAGAAAGGAAAAGAAAGGAAGGAAGGAAGGAAGGAAGGAAGATAGGGGAAGGAAGGAACAATAAAGGAAGGAAGGAAGGAAGGAAGATAGGGGAAGGAAGGAACAATATGGGAAGGAAGGAAGGAAGGAAGGAAGGAAGGAAGGAAGATAGGGGAAGGAAGGGACAATATAGGAAGGAAGGAAGGAAGGAAGATAAGGGAAGGAAGGAACAATATGGGAAGGAAGGAAGGAAGGAAGGAAGGGAAAGGAAAGGAAAGGAAAGGAAAGGAAAGGAAAGGAAGGAAGATGGAGAAGGAAGGAACAATATGGGACGGAAGGAAAGGAAAGGAAGGAAAGAAGGAAGGAAGGAAGGAAGGAAAGGAAAGGAAAGGAAAGGAAAGGAAAGGAAAGAAGGGAGGAAGATAGGGGAAGGAAGGAACAATATAGGAACGGGGGAAAGAAGGAAGGGAGGAAGGAAGGAAGGAACAATATGGGAGGGAAGGAAGGAAGGAAGGGAAAGGAAGGAAGGAAGAAAGGGAGGAAGGAAGGAAGGAACAATATGGGAAGGGAGGGAGGGAAGGAAGGAAGGAAGGAAGGAAGGAAGGAA
>NW_020769394.1:2733346-2749770 GCF_900518735.1 Pseudonaja textilis
CCCCCCCCCCCCCCCCCCCCCCCGCTTGCAGCATCCCCCAAGTAGGAAGATCAATGCCTGGACAACTCACTCCCTTTCTTTCGTTTTATTTTCCTTTCCTTTCTTTCCTTTATTTTCCACCCCCCCAGGTTCCCTTGGTCCAACCTTCTCACCTTCTCTTTTTCAAAGAAGAATCTCTCCATCCAAGGTAAGTTTTTTTTTTCCCTCTGCACCTGCAATTGTCCAGCTGTCCTGGGGTTGCAAGGTTGGGGTATTTTTATGAGCAACCCCAGAACTGTTTTCCACCCTCTTAATGCTGTTATTTTTTTTCCCCCCTTCTTTAACGCAAACTACAATAAGCTCATTAAGATGCTTGTTTTACTCTCATTCCCCCATTAGCTCTCCTTGGCATAAGGATTTTTTTTTTTTAAAGGCAAGGGATATCTTTCCTCAAGTACTGGGACAGAGTTTCCCCCAAGGAAGGACAATAAACAAGTGCAGGTAATAGAAGGATCCAATATGTACAGATAAATTTAATCCAGGCAAGGGAGAAACTGAGAATATGCATGCCTTCCCAAAAGCGAGACAATGTTTCTTTAAGATTCTGTGTTCCCCAAAACTAGCAGTTTAATCTCTCTCCCTGTTCCCCTCTCTCCCTCCCTCTCTCTCCCTCTCTCCTTCCCTCCCTCTCCCTTCCTCTCTCTCCTTCCCTCTCCCTCTCCCCCCTCTCTCTCATAATTTTTTTAACCTATTAGTTTCAATGCATCCTGCCAGTAAATCATTTGCACTTTGGTGCAAATTTGCAAGTGCCCTTTGATGAAAAAAACACAACAGCAGGAAGATACCAGGAGTGACCCAAAGTCGTCTTAATCCAGGTGGTTTTGCTTCCCTGGGAAAGTTTGCAAACTTTGGAAGGAAATAACACTGATGTTAGTGCTTTCCAGAGTTCAGGAAAAGATAAAAGTCTTTTTTTCCCCCAACAGAATGTTCTCATCCATTCTTCTTCGGTTTTTCTTAGAACTGAAGAAGCTCCTTGGATGAGAAGCGAAAAGTCTTCAAAGGAAAACCAGAAAGTCCAGTTGCCTCTTGAAAAAAGCACGTTTGGCAGAAGACATTTGGTTTCCAGGCTGGCTGAATCAGAGTCTCTTCTCTTTAGATTGTGCATGTTGTAAGTTCTCTTAAGTGTTAGATTGACTGTCATAAGAACTCTTACCGATGAATTACAATTTCAGATGATTTCACCGGAGGACCAAGTGCTGATTATATCAGGGAGTTTTCAAGCAAATCCAACTTTCCATTAGCAGAATGTTGACAAGGAAGGAAAATATTTTTATAGTTGTATTCTTTCTTTCCTTGTGTGTCCTGTCACACTTGGCCAATAAAGAAATCTGTCTGTCTGTCTCTCTTTCTCTCTTTCATCTATCTATCTCTCATCTATCTATCTGTCTGTCTGTCTGTCTATCTGTCTGTCTATCTATCTATCTATCTATCTATCTATCTATCTATCTATCTATCTATCTATCATATCTACCTACCTACCTATCTGTCACCTCTTATCTACCTACCTACCTATCTATCATCTCTCTCATCTATCTATCTATCTATCTATCTATCTATCTATCTATCTATCATCTATCTATCTATCTATCTATCTATCGTGTTCTTTCAAAAAATCCTCAAAGATGAGAACAATCTCTTTGAAAATACATCAGGTATCATTCTAATACACACAAATGGTGCCACCAAGTCTTTTTTTAATGGAGAAGGATAATTAGCCAAACTCTTGCTTGGTTTCAACACCATCCCAAGCCAATCCCCAACCATTCTATGAAAGCTTGGAAAACCTCTCGACTCCATTTTTGGACTGTGGAACAAGCCAGTTGATCAGGCTTTTCTGAGCTAATGCCAACACATCTACCTTCTTAGTTTAGCAGCTATAAAACCTTTCCCCTTCTCAAAGCCAGGTCTACATTCTTTTACAAGGATCTAACCATATCCGTCTAATCCCTGATACAACTTTAAATCTTCTGATAAAAATGAGGACATCCCCAAATTTCATTCAAATTAGTAATGCGGCCTGAGCTGATTTCACCAATACATTGTTTCATTCATTCATTCGTTCATTCATTCAATCATTCATTCATTCATTCATTCATTCATTCATTCATACACACGTACATGATTCAGCAGGACTGTTGACATGTTCATCTTGCCTTCAGAAGTTGTGGCTGCTACATCACTGGAGGCTTTTAAAAAGAGAGTGGACAGCCATTTATCTCAAATGGTAATGGGTCTCCTGCCACCTGAGCAGGCATTGGACTAGAAGACCTCCAAGGTCCCTTCCAACTCTTATTATATTGTATCGTACACTCAGTGGCCCCTTCATCAATCACCGATAATCCGGACACCCAATAAAACTTTAATCTTCTGCTAAAAATTGGAACATTCCACCTGAGCTGATTCCACCAATACAATGTTTCATTCATTCATTCATTCATTCATTCATTCATTCATTCATTCATTTCATGCATGCATACATACATACATACATACATAGTTCAGTAGGACCATACCTGGTTCAGTAGGACTGCTTACATGTTTATCTTGCCTTCAGAAGTCATGGGTACTTGCCTTCAGAAGTTGCCTTCTTAAATTATAGGAGCTCCATCACTGGAGGCTTTTAAAATGCAACTGGACAGCCACTCGTCTGAAATGGCATGGGATCTCCTGCTTGAGCAGGGGTTGGACTAGAAGACCTCCAAGGCCCCTTCCAACTCTGTTACTCTGTATCTTACACTCAATGGCCCCTTCATCACCAATCGTCCTGGGTTCACCCAAGGTGCAGGGTGCTTTCTTTTGGGCCTAGCTTTTACAAGAGAAATCCAACTGATAGAGTAATTTGAAGGACCATCCAGTTTAGACAAAACTCAGAACTCAAATGATGAATCCTACAGCTTCCATGGTTTAAAAAAAAAAAAAAGGCTTAACAAGGCAGGGATTTCTAACTTCTGCCCGACTGCAGGTGTGGTGGCGATACCCCTAAGTTCGAAAAAAGGCCCGCAACCGTTGGTTGGCTGGCCAAACCTGCTGTTTTCGAGCCCGAAGAGAACTGTACGTCTTCCTTATGGCTTCCTCTTGCCTACAAGAGGCTCAGCTGGCCAGTTAGAGCAAGGATGGATGGCTGAAGGGAGAAAATCTTTTGCTCAAGGGAAAAAAAGAAAAGGCTGCATCGAATCTCTCTGCATGGGCAACCATTTAAAGGGCTGATGTGAGAAGAAGCAGCGTGAGGCTGTAAATATTCGGGAAGCCTCAGCTCCGGCAACTGAGCACTGTGCTAAATAAAGCAGAAGAAATGTTGTCCAATCTATGGCACTCTGCATGATTCTGATTATTTCCAGCCAGCTTCCTCCACTTTCGGCAGAAGGTTTCGGGAAGGGATAGCGAATTACCTATCGGAAAGCTGGCAAGGTAAGGAAAGCAGCTCAGAAACACACCCCTCATTCCAGATGTTCAGTCATGGGCCTTCCATGGCAGTCGTTATTCACAGCAAATCGTTCCACGGGAGAGAAAGAGAGAGAGTTGGACTATTCTCTTGCATTGCTTTCTTTCTCTTTGGACTCTTTGCTGGTTAGAAGCACCCAAAAGCAAGATGAGACACAATGGATGGAAACTAACCAAGGAGAGAAGCAACCTGGAACTTAGGATAAATTTCCTAATGATGAGGGACAATTGCCCAGTGGAATACGTTGGCTTCAGAAGTTGCGGGTGATTATTCCTATTCCTATTCTATTCTATTCTATTCTATTCTATTCCTGTCCTGTTCTATTCTATTCTATTCTATTCTATTCTATTCTATTCTATTCTATTCTATTCTATTCTATTCTATTCTATTCTATTCCTGTCCTGTCCTGTCCTGTCCTATTCTATTCTATTCTATTCTATTCTATTCTATTCTATTCTATTCTATTCTAGTCCTGTCCTATTCTATTCTATTCTATTCTATTCTATTCTATTCTATTCTATTCTATTCTATTCTATTCTATTCTATTCTAATCTGTTCTGTTCTATTCTAATCTATTCCATTCCATTCCTATTCCTATTCCTATTCCTGTCCTATCCTATCCTATCCTATCCTATCCTATCCTATCCTATCCTATCCTATCCTATCCTACCCTATTCCTATTCCTATTCCTATTCCTATTCTTATTCTTATTCAATTCTATTCTGTTATTTCTATTTCTATTCTATTCCTAATCTATTCTATTCTTATCCCTATTCTTATTCCTATTCTTATTCCTATTCCTATTCTGTTCTGCAAAACACAAGATGAGGTTCCCTCTTCATTGGGTGAATTGAGCAATGCTCATGCTGTAGCTTACCTACTGGACTCGTAGTGTAGTTGGACTTGTGTTGAAACATTGGCATCTGTGGAAAACTGGCCGAGAAGGTGAATGTGCAGAAGTCCTACCTCATTTGTAGATGCCAACACACACACACAAAAAGTTAGGTCTTGTGGAAGGATACCACATCTATTGTAGAAAGCCTCCTCAGATACTAGTAGGTTTGGAAGACCCAGACTGAGGTTCGCTCTCAAGTAGGGAAGGGCTTCCTAATGGGAAAAATTGGAAGTGGGAGTGTTGTGTGTACGTCACTGAGATTCTGAAGGAAAGCTTGGATAGGAGATGGGATGGGATGAGATGAATGAATTGGATTGCTATCCCAAATAAAACAAACAAATAAACTCCAACAACCTCCTCCATGTTGGAAGGCAGCAAGGTAAACATAGGAAAACAGCCAGAGGGGGTATTCAGCCGGTTCTGACCAGTTCTAGAGAACCGATAGTGGAAATTTTGAGTAGTTCGGAGAACTGGCCAATACCACCTGTGACTGGCCCCGCCAACCCCATCTCTTCTCTGCCTCCCATTGAGTCCCAGCTGATTGGCTGGGTCTTCTTTGGTTGCCCTGCACAGGAGAACGGAGCTGGAAAGCAGGTTAGTGGGGTGGGGAAGGAATGGGATTTTGCAGTAACCTTCCCATCCCATGCCCACCAAGTCATGCCTCCAGAACCGGTAGTAAAAAAAAAAAATTGAGTCCAACCATTGGTTCTCATAGAAACCCACGTTTCCCATTCTACTCTTCCATATCCATCACCTACCATTGTAATTTCATACCGCTACTCTCCAAAAAAGCACAAGAGTTCTTCAGATATTTTAATCCATTTAATTTAAATCCCTCCCAATGCACTCGAGGCATCTTTTGACGCAGAGCTATTACGAAGGCCTGGCCAACAAACAGTCTCAAATTAAATCCCTGATTATTATTATTATTATTTTGTCCCAGAAGGGATGTGAAAACCCCTTACTCACACAATGCTGGAGAAGTGCATCGGGAGGCCACGGTAGTGCTCGCTGGGTTGTGGTTGCTGAATGACACGAAACCGTGCGAGTCCGTCTCCCGCTCTTCATTAATTCCCTTGAAGGGATTGATATGTTTCTCTGATAAAGTGCAGGCAGGAGATACCAGGAGCTCTGAATGTCTGGCTGCCTTTAATCAGAATTCATGTTAGAGGGATAACATTCACAGGAAAAAGACAATTAAGATAACTGCCTAGGCTGCTTGGTCATATTCCGCTTTAATAGTTTCTTCTCATGCTTTTTGCGTCTGGGTATTCTGTTTAATTTGACCCAGGTTCACATTCTCGATTAGTTACAATAGTGCTTTTTGATCAACTACCTCTGTTGTTTTTCAGGTGCTCTTTGCTAAGGTTTCTTTAGGGCAAGGACAGCCAACCATGGCAATTTTAAGAGGTGTGGACTTCAACTCCCAGAATCCCCCCAGCCAACTGGCTGAGGAAGTCTGGGAGTTGAAGTCCACAAATCTTAAAGTTGCCAAGTTTGGAGACCTCTGCCCTAGTCTGAAGAATGAGGAAGGTGACCTTGATGGAGATATGTAGGAACTTTTGCTGTCTTCCTTCAAAGCTCCCTCGAAATCATCTTCCTTACTCCCTGGACCAGGGATTTCCAAACATGGCAGCTTTAAGGCTTGTGGACTTCAATTCCCAGAATTCCTCAGTCAGCCCTGATGTTGGAGAAGGTTGGACACTTCTCTTTTAGAGGTTAGGAAATGGCCTACAGTCCCATGAGTGATTCTTTAACAGATCATTAACAAATTAACCGAGTTGGAAGGGACCTTGTAGGTCATTCTAGTCCAATCCCCTTTATTGTCTTTCAGATAGAATCACAAAAGTTTGCACATCAAATCAGTGCCCAAGAAGGCAACTAAATCTCCTAGGTGAGATATTGTGTGATATTGGTTGTGAGATATTGATTTAGTCTTGGCTCAGGAAGTCCATTGTGACTGATATAGGAAGAAGTATTGACTTTGCTCGCAATTGGTTTTGTTGATCTTGGTGATATCCTCACAGGTCCCAATCTAATTAATCTAACAAATTAATCCAACTAATCCAATCCAATTAATCCAGAAAATCAATCAAAATTTTCTCCATGCATTGGAAGTGAAAGGAGATTATGGTTTCTCACCATCATTAGGATGAGTAAAATCACAATGTAAGTTAAAAAAAAAAAGTCTGTGCAAATATTAACCATATCATTCATCCATCCATCCATTCATTGAGCCATCAAAATCCTGGATAGATTGTGCACATAGTCTGGATTCTCCTCTATTTTTCCATTTTCTCTGTTCTTCTGGTTCAGGAGAGAGATGTTATTGGGCATAAAAGGCCCATAAACTTCTAACTCAACATGAAGCCACATGTACTATAGAACAACATTGTCTTACTCTTACATACATCACAATTCCCACCTTAAATATTTGCACATGATGAGCTGTCATCGTGACAGGTTTTTTTTCCTGTGTTCACATCAGGGTGATTCTGTTGTCAGCAAAGAAAGAATAAAACCTTTGGATAAAGAATAAAACTGCATTTGATTTGTTTTGCTTGGTTTTTGGTAGGTCAAAACAAGCAGACTTCCTGGTCTGTTTTATTTTGAAAATCTGTCCTCACTTGAGAGTGGTATCTTCTAACTGAGCCTTAGAGATGACACAAGGCTTCAGCTGTCATTTTATTTGTTTTCCTAGATTTCTTTCAAAAAAAATTCAATTGGTGTTTCCTCTCTTTCTCACTCACTCCTTGGTTAAATCAAATCCAAACTAAAGAGAGCGGCCTTCACAAATCTTTCGTTTGGATTAGAGCTATTATTAATGTGACAACATTTTTGTCCTTTTTAATGGAGCAGAAAAATTCAGAAAGAATTGTAAGTATTTATGGTAGGGTAGAAGGTGGGGTAGAAGAAAGTAGGGTAGAAGAAGATAGAATTGTAAGTATTGATAATATGGTCCATATGGAAGCCAACAGATAACCATAGTTCTCAAGAGACAGCTTGTCCCACAGACAGCATCAACTTCCTAGCCTATTTCTACAGATTACAAACCAACATGTGTGGAAAACATGACAAAGAAAAGTGATTTTGAGGTCTACAGACTATTAAAATCACCCTTCCTTGATAACTTTTTCAAGACTTCAGCACTTCTCATTCCTAGCTCTATATCCTGGTATATCATGGGTAAGAATGATGGCTGATCAAAGAGCTAGTAAGCATTGAGACAAATAAAACTGGTTTAAATTTGTTCAGAAAGCAAAGAAAACCAACTGGAAAAACCAACTCTTTAAAGAGGAAACTGTGTTTAGAACTTCTCCATAGTTCATTCTTGGTCATTCTTTGCTACTAAATATACATGGAATTGATTTATCAAATTCTTGGATTCCATCCCACCAAAGAACTATCCAACTAACCAACCAACCATCCAATATAGAATGGCACCCATCTCACATAGTTCAAAACCACAACATGGATGATGTTTCCTTGTTTGGGTAATGGAACATCTGCAATAAAACAATCAAGCTCAGAGAACATCAAGGAACCCTCATTAAAAACCACCAAATTAAGTATCAATTTACACAATAAACTTAATACAGAAGAACAGAAAAAACACCGTAGCTGCTAAAACCAAATTAAAACCTTAAAGCATAAAATCAGGTAAGCGTAAGTCATGGATTAACCAGGAGAACCATATGGCAAGCTCCAAACCATGACCAGATCTCCACCACCAGTGACACAAGGATGTCTTTAAAGCCCTCTGAACTGGGCTTTAATGGACCCTGATGTCATGTTCTTCTGCCACGTTGAAAGCAGGAAGTGCACAAAAATGACAGGAAAGAGCTTTGGCATTGTTTTCCTTTTTTGTTTTCATGGAAAAAAATAAACTCCAAAAACCACCCATTAAGAAAAACAAAGCTGCTCACACGGGGCGAACGTTGCTCAGCCCAATTGGCTTCGTCACCCCCCCAACGGAGGTTCTTAACAATTTCCTCTCTCCTTGTCATGTTAAAAGTGTAATTAGTTAAGCAATTGTTGGCCAGATTTAAGAGGCCCCAAACTTTGGGTCCTTAAATTAGATCCGGCATTTCAGGATGCTGTTTAAAGGCATCTCTGGATCTAGATTCATAAAGGATGATTGTTATTCCGACCACAAAATGGGGTTGCCAAATTTTAAGTGTAATGTTTCTCAGCTGTGGTTTAATGTATATATCAAACTCTCTAGAAGCTTTCAGTTGCTCGCTCGCTCTCTTTCTCCCTCCCTCCCGCTCCCTCTTCCTCTCCCTCTCTCCTTCTTCTCTCCCCTCTCTGCCTTTCTCCCTTTCTTTCCATCCTCCCTCTCTCTCCCCTCTTACTCTCCATCTCTCTGATTCTCCTTTCCTTTCCCTCTCTTAAACTCTCTCACCCTCTCATTCTCTCTCCCTCTCTTTCTTTCCCCTCCCTCTCTCCTTCTCCTTCTCCCCTCCTCTCTCCCTTTCTCCCTCTCTCTTTCTTTTCCTCTCCTTCTCCTTCTCTCCCTCCCTCTCCCCCTCTCTCTCCCTCCTTCTCTCTCCATCAACTAAATATTTTTCTGCATCCTGTTATCCAGCAAAAACCCTTGAGTATCCAATAGGGAAATAAGCAAAACTCTGAGCTAACCATTTGGGATTCTGTTGGCAGTGGAGAAAGCAAAATTGAATCCTATTAATGTTTACACTCTCTCAGGTTATATTTAATTGAAAATGTTTTTTTTTTAAAAAACCAAACAATTATTATTATTGCCAAGGCAGCATTTGCAACATTGCTTAATTCACAAACATGCGCTTGTACCTTCTGAGGTGGGATGTATCTCAAGCGAATGGGCCCCAGAAGAAATTAGAAAGCCAGGAAACACCGCTGCAAGCATATCTTGTGTCTTAATGAAGCCACGGGGCTTTGGCCCATCCAAATGAAGGTTCTGCATTAAGACAAGCCTTAGCATTCAGATGAAATTCAGATTATGTCAGACTGAACCTCAGATCCTCTAGGTGAAAAAAAGTAACTCTTTAACAGAAGGGACCTTGGAGGTCTTCTACTCCAACCCTCTGCTTAGGCAGGAAACCCTACACCATTTCACACAAATGGTTGTCCAGTCTCCAGTACTGGAGCACCCACAACTTCTGGAGGCAAGCCACCAATTAACTGTTCTAATTGTTAGGAAATTTCTCCTTAGTTCTAAGTTGCTTCTCTCCTTGGTGAGTTTCCATCCGTTGCTTCTTGTCCTGCCTTCAAAAGAGAATAGGTTGACTTCAACTATTTCTTTTGTCTTTTAATGTAAATAGATGTCTTCTAGATATTATGGACCATAAAATGTTCCTGCTGGATACCTGGAATGTTTCACCAATGCTGTGAGGTTGCACAACTGCCTTTGGGTTAAAGGACAATCTGGGACTCTAAAGGATGACAATTTTTAGTATAAATTGTGGGGAACTCAACACTGTTTCTCACTCTGTTTCATCCCACGTAGAGGTCAACAGAGCTTGAAACCAGACACTCAATAATACCATGGAGATAAGAACCTGCTGAGGAAGAATTCGAGATGGTCAGATGAATCAATATTTTTCATTTTTGAATGTTACGAAAGATCAGTTTTTAATGATTAAGGCTGATTTGGCATTTTTATCCACCTATCAAAGCCCTTTGCAAGAACTCAACCACATGTCTAAGGCCCCAGGTTTTCAAAACCATCTGAAGATCCACCAGGATTAAGGTCAAATAAAGCCAGTCTAATCCCTGGAGGGATGACGTGCTAAAGAATGGCCACCTCAACAGAAAAGGTTGCAATCCTGAGTCCCATTAGATGACACTCCATAATGAATAGGACTCAAAATATCCCACTCTTGTTGGATATGTCAGGTTGGGTAGATGCAACCAGGGGGAGTGAGCTCAGCAGGAGACAAGCCATAAATTTCTGAGAATCGGATCAGTATTGGACTGTCTTTGACTACAACGGACAAACTAGAACCAAGGGGCAGTCTAAGCATGTGTTTGCATTTAAGTAGTGCTACGAAAAATAGTCCCAAAGGTCCTTATGATTTATATTCCTAATATAATTTGATTGCTTATTGTACCCTAAGACTATCATTAACCTGATGATTCTTGACTCTTGGCTAATGTATCTTTTCTTTTATGTACACTGAGAGCATTTGCACCAAGACAAATACCTTGTGTGTCCAATCACACTTGGCCAAAAAAGAATTCTATTCTATTCTATTCTATTCTATTCTATTCTATTCTATTCTATTCTATTCTATTCTATTCTATTCTATTCTGTTTCAAGAGGCAACTGGACTTTCTGGTTTTTCGTTGAAGATGTTTTGTTTCTCATCTAAGAAACTTCTTCTGCAGAGCAGAGAATTGTCTTCAAAGAAAAACCAGAAAGCCGAGTTGCGTCTTGAAAAAGCACATTTGGGACAACCATGACTTGGATGACTGAGAATCTCCATAGACATTAAGAAAGAGAGACTTTGATGATCCTAAATTTATCAAAGTTTTTAAAAAGGCCCTGTCTGGAGCAAGCTTAGAGTAATATACTGCATGTTTTCCATCTCTGGCCAGTTTGGGAAATATTATATACTTTTTAACCACCAGGTGGAGATAACTTTGACACATCTGTACAACAGCCTCTATAATCATTAGAAAGATGTGAAAACGGAGTTCTAGGGATAATTGGGGTTGGTCAGGGGAACACACCAGCTTTTGGAAAAAGACTTAAGAGAAAGGAAATCTGGTTTTATAGCTGTTTGCTTAAACGTTCGCAGTATCTTTTACGATTCTCTGCTGGCTGCACAAAATTTGATTCCTGTTGCACTCTGTCACCATAATCAGAAGTCCAGGCAGGCATTTTAGATCTGGGCTGAGTAACAACCAGAGCAAGCTCTCCTATCACTTCATATTTTGCAAGCCAGAATCCTTGGTGACGTAGAAAATATTTGGCCCTCAAGGAAGACACTTGTGAATGTATTGTTACTTTTTGCAGTTCCTGTGCAAGATGCCACATGAATTGTCTAAAAGGAGATTAGTCATCTCTTCAAACTTCTACAGTGTTCCTCACCTCCTTTGAAAGATGGTGTTTCAAAAATCCCAGCATCCGGTTCACTGCCCAGTTTCTGGGTGGGCGTGGCCTACTGGAATTTCAGGGGAGGGGGGATGGGACATTTGGGTCCTTTTTAATGCTCTACCTCAACACATGAAATCTTGGGTGCCAGACTGATATTGTCCCAGCCTCCAAGTTTCTGCTGTATCAAACCTAGTAGCAGGTTGATCTTATCTTTTCATCTGTCTGGAAGGTTCACACTGTCCTGGCCTGTTGCTTTTCTATTTGACAATATTGCATTGGAGGTTTTATACCATTGCAGGGATGTGGTGGCTCGATTCCTGGTGAAGTAAGTGTTTCTGGCTTTTTTTTTTTTTTTGTTCCTTATTTGCTTTTTGATGGCCTCTATAAAAGGGACGGGGTGGCTCAGTGGCTAAGATGCTGAGCTTGTTGATTGAAAGGTCATCAATTGGGTGGTTCGAATCCTAGTGCCACGTAATGAAGTGAGCTCCCATTACTTATCCCAGCTTCTGCTAACCTAGCAGTTCAAAAGCATGTAAAAAATGCAAGTAGAAAAATCGGGACCCTTTTGGTGGGAAGGGAACAGCATTCTGTGAGCCTTCGAAGGTGTTTAGTCTTACTGGCCACATGACCACAGAGACGTCTTCGGACAGCACTGGCTCTTCAGCTTTGTAAAAGAGATGAGCACCACCCCCTAGAGCCAGAAACAACTAGCACATAAGTGCGAGGGGAACCTTTACCGTTACCTTTTTACCATTGCAGAAGGGAGGGGAGAAAAAGAGTAATCAACAATAAGAATTCATTCTGTTAAAAGATGAAGAATTAATCTACCTGCAACCACTGGTGAACATATTGATTTTCAAGGTGCAGGAAACCACAGATTAATAGCTGAAAGCCCAGCAACCTATTGGAGATGCAGATCTGTGATGTGATGGGAAGGAGATTTTGAGTTTGTCATAATTTAAATTCGTGCCATGCAGGAAAAAAAAAATAATTCCTGGTTTTCTGCCCCTATAAGTTCTGATGCAGTATAATTTTGAAGTTTCTTTCAAAGGAGAGGAGAATGTAGGTGGATGTTTCATAGGATGCATGATGTTTCATAGGATGCACTGTCCTATACATCGGATGCAATAAAATTAAAGATTTTTTTTTATATATATATATAGTACCATATTATAAAATATTCAACCATAAACTATAAATAAATTGGACGAGCTGGGTTCACAGGTCACATAAACCAGAAAGCATGCTCCTCAGACTATATGTCTATGGAACTTCTCCGTCCTCCTGGTCACGGTTGTCCCAGACAGCTGGTCATTTGCATCCTTTTTAGAGAGTCATTGAGGCCAACAGTTCCAAGAAGGCTCCACACCCATTTGTACTACTCAGGTGACCCTGAAACAGATAAACCTCCAGGTGGTCTCAGTGAGTCTCTAAGAAGGATGCAAATAACCAGCTGTCTGAAATAAATCCTTCTATTCCCCACCGTCCAGCCAGAGCTAAAGAAGCTTCTCAGATGAGAAGCGAAACGTCTTCAAAGAAAAACCAGAAAGTCCAGTTGCCTCTTGAAAAAAAAGCACCTTTGGGGATCCTCAGATTATAATCACTTTACGGTTTCCAGACCTAGGCCACAAAAGTGAGGACAATCACTAGATGGCCCCAGAGAGTGAAGACTTTCTGTATCCCTTTTGTTGGCATTTAGTAGTGAAATTTTACAGCCCCAAACACTTTTCACAATGGGCTGAGCCACAGCTAAGTGCACCACTTAAAAACTCAGCTTAACGTGATATGAAAAACCCATGGGTATTGGTGCTTAATCCTTTCCATCTCGTTTTAATTTTTAAAAAGGAGGAGAGATGGAGGGAGAGAGCAGTGATGATTGAAATAGTATTATTATGTGCAGGATGCAGACTTTAAATTAATTGTTTTGCTGCTTAAAGGCCCAGGAGATAATCCTTGAAGAACAGCATTCGTTCACAAGGTTTGCATTATGAGGAATATCCATCTTTTGCACCAGTGGTCTGTGCTACATTCATGTTCCCTTTTTAGTCGTTGCAGCTCAATTCATTTCTTCGCTACTTTCTCTTAATGCATCCGGTCTTAAAACTTCAGCAGTTTTAGTAAAAGCAGCCAGAATCAATTGTTTGGAGAGTACACACAGAATTTTAGTTACCTCATTCTCCAGGAAAGGATAAAATCTAGATAGGGTCAGATTTCTCCTTCCTGCTGATCATGCTAAAACAAACCAGAGATTTGCATATCGGCCTGATGTCTCAAAGGAAGGCACCTTTTCATATATACCTATAAACCCATTGTGTTCTATTTGTTTATTTATTCAACCAAATCCTACAGGACTTCCTAGCTACTGACAGGGTTGCTCAGATTAAACATCTACTGTTCTCTTTTGGATATGTGATGTGATGTAAAGAGCTAGGAATGAATATGTAGTTTTAAGCCCCCTGACACCACGCCCCCCCCCCCCCCCCCAAAATGAAAGGTGTGTGAAAAGAAAAACACAGCTAAATCTAGTTTACACCCACGCTACTTATTAGACATCTTCAAATCTTTCTGTCATTGCAAGCCAGTCTTATTTTTATCTGTTTGGGATAGAAGAGGATATGTGTAGTTCAGAGTTGACCATGGTGCTCTCTGAGCTTGGTGGTTTTCCTGCAGACATTTCATTACCAGGCTAGGTAAATTGAACAAGTAAGCAAATACATAAGCATCATCGGTGCACTGATGATGTTGCCTAGTTTGGTAATGAAACATCTGCAAGGAAACCACCAAGCTTAGAGAACACCAAGGTCTCGAGGCTAAAACATACAACGAACGGTTGCAGGAACTGGGCTTGGCTAGTCTAGTAAAGGGAAGGACCAGGGGAGACAGGATAGCAGTCTTCCCATATTTGAGGGGCTGCCACAGGGAGGAGGAAGGGGTCAAGCTATTTTCTAAGCACCTGTAGGCCAGAAAAGGAATAATGGATGGAAACTGAACAGGGAGAGATTTAACCTGGAAACAAGGAGAAACTTTCTGACAGTGAGAACAATCAACCCATGGAACAGAAGTTGCCCTCGGAATGGTCACTCCACATGAGCAAAGTACCAGCAAAGGAGGGGAAAATACCTCCAGAGAAGTTCCAGAGACAGGAAGTCTGGTCCTGCCAAGAATGTAATAAGGGTTAACGGAAAGGCAGTTTCTGCAAGCAACACCAGAATGTTTCCTTCCTGCCTTCCTTACAGGATTAGGCCAGTAATTTCTTCTAACAACCGGTTCTCCAAACTGGTGCGAACTGGTAGAATCCCACCCCTGTTTGCAACGTTGTCCAACTGGAAATTAATTCTGGTTATGATGACTCTATTCCTTCTCCATAAAGCCTAGCTTTTCGAAGTTGCGAATAAGAACTATCTGGACTGTACTCACGCCTGGCGAATTACCAACAACTTCCATATAACAAGACAATTCACCCAGCAATTTTATATATAAAAGGGAACTAATCTCAAATTGAGGCTAATGTAAGCCACACCCATTAGATGAAAATCTATATTTCTCAAAATCATGTAGATAATTCCCCTGGCTTTTCAAATTGCTCAGAGCCTCCCTTGAAATCCAAATCCAAATTGTCCCTCGACTCTCCAGATTTAAAAGCAAACCACTTCCATGTACGGCAGAAGCAAGCAAGAGCCATGAGTCTAAAGATAAAGAACTGAAATTGAGCTCAAGAACAGCAAGCTAATGTAGCTCGGGAAATCAATAACTCCAAGGAAATATGTTTGAGCAGAAGGATGATGCTGGAGAAGTAGCGGTGGCAAATGGGCTCACAGGAGGAACATTTGCTGGGAAGAAAGGAAGAGCGTGGTTCATTCCCCACTCTTCTAAATAAATAAATAAAACCTTCAGTCAATCCAAAACAGCATCTCCTGCCCTTCAACTCAGTGGTTGAAGGCTTAATATGTTTTGTCCATGGAATTAAGCAAATGTTTATGGAAGTTCTTGGCCATCCAGATATATTTTTTAACATACCCATAGATACTTTTTTTAAGAAGGATGCAAAATAGATGGTCTCAACCTCCCTCTCTCCCTCCTACATATACATGCACACACACACACATATACATAAAATAATGTTTAATGAAGATTTGTGATAAATTTCTCATTCCTGCCCAAAGATTTTTTCCTTTCAAGAAAGACTTTAGATCAAAAGCCAACTCTAAATCAAACGCTAGGGTTGCCTTGTTGCAAATGGTAATGCGCTATCTTTTAAAGAACAGAAGAGAGAGGCCGTGTTTATCAAACAGAGCTGAGGTCTCTGTCTGATAATGGAACTGAATGTTTGGTGTCCCTGGGCTGTTTCTTCAACATTAGCCAGTTGGACCATTGGGGAACCTCCTGTGATGTGACACCAATTGAAACTCTTGTGCAATTAGTACTGTTCTACACCCATGGAGCTACTCAACCAGCATACCTGTAAGCCCAAAGATAAGGCTTTGGTGCATCGAAAATCCATCCCATGTTTAATGCTAAAAGGCCTACAAGGCATCCCTAAGTACTGTACTTTATTCAAAACACACTTAGGAGAGTCTGTGTTTGTTTTGTGAAAACTCCATGCTGGGTTCTAGGGGCAGGTTTTGCCTGCTAAACATTGAGATGGAATTCTCTGTTTGTTTGTGTGTTTGTCTCTGTCTCTGTCTCTCTCTATCTCAGATAAGCTCTGTCTATTTTATCTCTATCTCATTCCTTTCTATCTCATCTCTCTATCACTCTCTTCATTTTTTTCTAATCATCTATTTATCTGTCTCTCTCTCTCTCTGTCTCCATACATCTGTCTCTTTTTCATCTTTCTTTCATCTATTTATCTCTCTCTCTCTCCATGTCTCTTTTCATTTCTATCTCTCTCTCTCTCTATCTCTATCTATCTATTTATCTATCTATCTATCTATCTATCTATCTATCTATCTATCTATCTATCTATCTAT
>NW_020769394.1:2749780-2761826 GCF_900518735.1 Pseudonaja textilis
TATCTATCTATCTATCTATCTATCTATCTATCTATCTATCTATCTATTTCTCTATTTCTCTCCATGAACCTCTCTTTTCATGTCTGTCTATCTGTCTGCCTGCTCATCCATCCATCCATCCATCCATCCGTCCGTCTGTCTCCATGCATCACTCTCACTTCATCTCTACTTATCATTTATCTATTTCTCTCTCTCTCTCTCTTTTCATCTCTCTCTATCGTCTATCTATTTATGTGTCTGCCCCCTCCTCTCTCTCATACACACATTATACATCTACCTATTTAACCATCTCTTCCACCTATTTGTCTTTTTTTCTCCTTGCAGATTCTTCCTTTTATTTAGCAATGGATTTTTTTTTAGTAATGACTGATTTGTTCTGCAAAAGAGAAGTGAGGGATTGGGCATGAAGTTGTGTACAAACCCCTGTCCTTGCTGGGGGGGAACAGCTGCTACTTTTGGAGTTGTGAAGTGCTCAAGCAGGATAATTGAAGCGCTCTCTAGCAGTGACTTTCCTAATGTACCCTGCTTGTTCCTCATCCAGAACCTTACACACACAACTAGTAACCACAACATGATGGATTTTTTTTTTTAAATGATTATTTTTCTCCACCAGGATAATTGGAAGACAACTGGTCATCGAGCAAGGGTTCCAGATGAAGGAACACCTCCAAATGAGAGGAATGCTTATTCCACTGGATTTGTATGTTTGTCTCTCATCTTATTTTCCTCAATGTAGTTGAGAAATTCCTACATGGAGAAACCTATGGAAACTTGAAGCTGAGTCTTTAAATGAGTTTCTTTGGGCATTCTACCCCTTCAAGGAAGGTTGCTTTAGACATGAGTTAAAGTAGCAATTTTGGAACATACTGAATCATAATTCCTGGATGAAATTATGGATGCTATTACCCCTCTTTTCTGGAGAGCACTATGTTGTGCATCCAGAATTGAGACCTTAGTGGTAGCTCACAGAGAGGGTTATAATGAGAGCAGAGTCTATTCTCCGGTGTGTATATTGTTGGCATTTTGGAATAGGGAAGCTAGGCCATCATACCGTATTAATGTCTATTCAAAGCTTTAGATAGTTAATTCCCTAATTAAGAATCTTGGCTTCTCCATCAGCTGAAGAACCAAGAAAGGTTTAACATTCTTGGTTCTCTTTTGATATGTTACTTTTTTTTTTTTAATGATGCTGTGTTCGGCTTCTAATTTATTTCTTGAGCAAAGTGCAATCACTGGATGACATTCTGGGATTCCTTGTGTACGCCGTTAACATTGAATCTATTTAATCAGACTAGAACTGGAAGGGACTTTGGAGGTCTTCTAGTCCACCCCCTTTCTCAAGCAGGAGATTCTATGCCATTTCAGAAAGGTGGCTCTCCAGTCTCTTCTTAAAAACCTCCGTTGTTGGAGCACCCACAACTTTTGAAGGCAAGCTGTTCCATTGGTTAATTCTTCTCACTGTTAGGAAGTTTCTCCTTAATTCAAATTTGTTTCTCTCCTTGATTAGTTTTCATCCGTTGTTTCTTGTCCTGCCTTCTGGTGCTCTTTGGAAAATAAGTCTCAAGATCTTTTTTTTTTTTTATGTATTAACCATTTATCATTCCCTTGTATTCTTTCATCTTCTATTCATTGGGAAAGGCAAATGGATCAATGTCAAGATGCAAAAAGAATCCTAAAATGGGATCAAACCAAGGATACACCTAGTCCACTCCACATTTCATAGCGACGATCCAGTTATATCCGGGATCTCACAGGCAGAAAAAGGAAGGAAAAAATCCATTTCTGGTATTGTTTCTCAACTGCTGAAATTGAAAGTATATTACCTAGGATTCAATTTTAGCTTCTCCAAAGCGGTTTGTCTCTCAGGGGAGACAATCAAGACTTTGCAATAAAATCTCCAGGGTGCAATCAAATGCCCCAAAGTTAAACTTTAGAAAATAATCTTCATAATTCTAACAAGAGCAAAGAAATGATGGGATTTAAAAGACAGCAAGCAACGGGGCTTAGGTCAGTTCTGATCTGACTTTTTAAGGAAATTGTTGAGGCATGGGAAATCCCAAGAATCTTCACATTTTGGGAGTGAGTTTTGTGTATTGCACAAGTTGGATTGTGTAATTGTACTATGTCAGAAGCAGAGGTGGTATTCAGCTAGCTCTGACAGGTTCTGGACAACCAGTAGCAGATACGTTGAGTCGTTCAGAGAACCAGCAAATCCCACCTCTGACTGACCCTCCTCCCATCTATTCTCTGCCTCCCGAGTCCCAGCTGATTGGCCGGGCCTTCTTTTGTTGCCTTGCACAGGAGAACGGAGCTGGAAAGCAGGTTAGTGGGGTGGGGAGGGAATGGGGATTTTGCAGTAACCTTCCCCTGCCATGCCCACCAAAACCATGCCCACTAAACCACACCCATATAACTGCTAGTAAAAAACAAATTGAATACCACCATTGGTTGGAAGCATATTTTCAGGTTGCGTAAGCCCACTGCACAAGTCCCAAAGTTGCTTTTCCCAAAAGGCAACTGGACTTTCTTGTTGTTGTTGTTGTTGTTGTTTTTCTCTTGGAAAAAGAGAATCTCTCGCTGTATGAGAATATCCCCAGACCTCAGATAACACCTGGGCAAAAAATTAGGGAGTTCTAGGATATCCCTGGGAGATTCCTGAATTCCCCCAGCCCACGTCAGTCTAAATGGCTCGCAACCAATCCCAAGAAGATGCCAGACTCTTATCCGGTGCACAGAATCCATCACCAGGGGAGCAATCAATCCGAGAGAAATATTGATTTTTATTTTTTTTTAGGGCTTTTTCCATGCATAACACTGGCAGAGGAATGCCCTTCAAGAACCGATGGCCATCAGTCCCAAAGCATTCATCTTCTTGCATACCACAGCTTGGTTATTTATTTTTGTTCGAAAGCTGTTTTGCCCCCATTCGTTATGGGAGGTGTCACTCTGCAACCAGGTGAAATCAATGCGCCCTATGATTAGAAATGGGGGAGAAATGGAGGCAGCGCCTGAAGGGACCTGAAAACTTTCTTATATATACAGGCAATCCACGACTTAAGGCTGTGATGGCGAACCTATGCATGCCTGCCCCCCCCTCCAGCCAGCTGATTGTTGGGTATGTGCCACGCATGCACGGGTGGGAGATGTGCATACATACGCAGAAGCCTGCGGCCTGGGAAGGGTCACATGTGCATGTGCAGAGGCATGCGTAGGGGGTAGGGGGAGTCCCATGCGCATTGCATCCTGGATGTAGGCACATGAGTGTGCAAGTATGCGCACGCAAGTGCACTTTTGGCACACAACATGGAAAAGGTTCGCCATCGTGGACTTAAGGCCAGACAATGGAGGCCCAGCATTTTTGCTGCTAAGTGAAATATTTATTAAGCGAATTTTGACCTGTTTTACAACCTTTTGCACCACGGTTCTTAAGGGAATCCCTGCAGTTGTTAAGTCAGTCACATGACTTTTATGTTATACCACCAGACTTGGAATTTGGGGCTTAGATAACTTAGAACTACGCAGGGGTGGGATCCTACCAGTTCCTATACTGCGCCTCCACATTGGTCCTTAAAATTGGTCATCATGGGATCACGCCTGATTTTTATCACCCTTTCTGCCATGGTCATTAAGTGAATGCAGTGGCCATAAAGTAAACATCCCGTGGTCCTTAAGTAAATTTATTGGGTTTTTTTTATGGGATTTTTTTTTTCTTTTGCTGGAAATCGGACATAAACCGTGGTTTGCGGCAAAAATGTCACAAATCACGCTCATGTGACCATAGGAAACTGAAAATGAAGTCACATGACTGCAGGGGGGGGGCAGGTATCAGTCACCACAGTCATTAAGCAAGCAGTCGTAACTCAACGACAACCTGTATTTCTGCTTCTTTCGGATGTGTTTTATGTTTTTCATTTGCGTCTCCTTTTCCCAAAGCCAATTTGGAGACAGACAAAGAAAAGAAATCACGGGAGCGTTTTATACGCTCTTGATTTACATGGAACACGCTGCTTATAAGTAAATGAAATCCATATATCTGAGTGCCTAAATAATACATTTTGGTCACTGATTTAGGAAGCTCGTTCGATTTCTTTTCTAAGGGGGCAAAATGACAGCAGAAGAGCTGAAGAGCACAAAAGTTCTAGGAGAAGGTTCTTCCTTTCGATGCGCGGTGTCCGATAACGGCAGCCAAAATTGGTGAAAACGAGACATCAGATGGTGCAGATATGACCAAATTCGACTTTATTGAAATGTCCATTCTTTCTTTAAAAAGAATTGCAGGATGTCTGGTTATGAACAAAGACTTTGGTCTAAATTTTGGCCTTATGGGCAGGAATAGCCAACTTTTTTTTTCCCAGGAAAATGTCCACAGTCCCTTAATGGCCTGGTATTCTTGGACTTTTTATTGGTTTAAAACAAAGAAAAGGGCCACAGGGAACTATAACACCCATTTTTGCAAAGAGGATCGACATATTTTCTTTGACTGCCTTTTTTTAAGAGTTGGTAGATTAAGCAGCAAAATTGGTGCTCTAATAGAATAACAGAGTTGGAAGGGACCTTGGAGATCTTCTAGTCCAACCCCCTGCTTAGGCAGGAAACCCTCCATCACTTCAGACAAATGGTTGTCCAATCTCTTCTTGAAAACGTCCAGTGTTGGAACATTTACAACTTCTGGAGGCAAATTGTTCCACTGATTAATTGTTCTTACTGTCAGGAAATTCCTCCTTAGTTCTAAGTTGCTTCTCACCTTGGTTAGTTTCCACCCATTGCTTCTTGTCCTGCTCTCAGGTGCTTTGGAGAATAGCTTGACTCCCTCTTCTTTGGGGCAGCCCCTGAGAGATTGGAAGGCTGCTATTCTGCATCCCCTAGTCCTTCTTTTCATCAAACTAGACACACCCAATTCCAGCAACTGCTCTTTGTAAGTTTTAGTCATCAGTCCCCTAATCATTCTTGTTGCTCTTCTCTGCACTCTTTCTAGAGTCTCAACATCCTTTTTATATTGTGGTGACCAAAACTGGTTGCAGGATTCCAAGCATGGCTTTAAATCAAGTGCGAGTTTGAGAACCTTTTTTGACTTTCTCAAAACCTCCAAAACTTCTTCAGAAAGCAGATCCTGAAACTGTTTTGGAGTATCTCAATAATTGGCGTTCAAGATCCTGGGTCGCTTTTAAGCCATTACAAGCGCCATACCCCATTCTTAATGCTAGCGTAACCTTACTTTGTAATATAGCAATATAGGCGTATAGTAAGGACAAGGTTAATATGTTCTTACTAATGTGTTACTACACTGGTTCCAATGTAGTGCCATAATTTCTATCCACTCTGCTGCTATTTATCATGACCTCGAGTTGGCCCTGAATGTAGAAAACATATGGCTTGTAGAGCTGACTTTAGAAAGAGCAAAAAAAAAAAAATTATTAAACAGGATTCAAACTATTACTAATTAAATGAACATGACATTGCAAAATGGGTCTAGGACATTTTACAACTGTAAGATTTCAGGCAGAAATACTCCAGCAATTAGACACTGATATGCCCCCATGAGCATGTAGTCACTGCTATTATTCTACTTCTGAGAAATGGCAGAGTATGAAACTTGTTCGATGGAGAAATGTCACCGGGTGTTGAGGTTCTATTGATTTTCATTCCCTCCTCCCCAGATCTAAATTTGCTTGGAAAAATACTTCCACTTCCTTCCAGAAAGATTATTTTGGGTTTGCAAGATTGGAGTCCCAAGTTAAGATGTGAGATTTATTTATTGATGTTTTACCTACGGACAGAATCTTGCCAGACTAAAGCAACTGTCTGTGTAGCTACACTCTATTGTTTTATAGACTATACTGTTATGGATATTCTCTATGAATTGCTAAGGAGGGAATTCCTTTGCCCCCTTTCTACCTACTAAATACTTAAAATTTCACTGTCTCTTTGCCCTCAGGGAGGCATACCCTTCCTCCTGGGACTTCTGGCTAACCCCACCAATTAATTGGCTCCAATTCTCATTCCACGTTCAAGGAACATTATTTGATGCTTTCTTTAAGAATCTTCATTCAAGCTCTGGTTGCCTTACTGAAAAAAGTTCACATACAAAAAACATCAAGCTAACAAGGAATTAGAATTGAAAGCAGAAGGTTTACATCTCAAAATGAGGATTATAATACCCCAAAGTATTCCCTGTTAATATTGTTCATTAATATAGGTCAATAAACAGAAGCTACTCTTCTATTTATTTATTTTTGCCCAGGATCTCTCAAAGGGAGTCTACAAGCAAATAAATATTCACTCACACTAATTAACTCACAACTCTGCAACGGCACAGTGTCAGTATCAGATGTTTTATGTCATCGGATTTCAAAAGAACTTTTATCTCATTTCGGTACCAGAATAAAGTAAAACCAGGCGCATGAATATTTCAAACTGTTTATAATTAAAACTTCATGTGTTTGGCACAGAAACTTTAGCGAGCCAAGCCAATTGTTTCCTAGGTCCACAAAAAGGACCAAAATTTCTCTTTTTACAGCTGGGTAGCCAATGTGCTGTAAAGCTGCTCCTATTTAAAATATCTAATCGTCATTGTCATCCTGTTTATTGCCCCATTAATATTAAAAGCAAAACATCAAATCTCACTAAGATGTGTACTCTTCAATTTTTCACGAAGGAATGTTGAGGAATACTTAAGGTAGGCATTGATTCCCCAAGCAGAGCATTGTAAGCCAGACAGAGAACCAGAGTGTACAGCAAAAGAGGAAAAGTGGTTAAAATCAGGAGAAAAATTCACCGATGGGGTCACAGAAGTGTATTCCGATGTCAAATAATCCATCTGATTAAGAGTGTCTTCTGAACGCCAGCGTCTCTCTATCCCTTTCTCAGTTACATGTCCAGGATACTAATTAAAATAGAAAGGTAAAAATACCCTCCAGCCAAGCTTGATTTCTGATGGCTGAAACCATAAAGATTTTTTGGCTGGGCTACCAAAGGAGTTATCCAACACCTTCGTCTAGATTTTTTTTCCCTTCAATTTCCCCATTTATCCTAAAAATCTGGAATTCTTCATTGGTTCCCATTCCAGGACATCCAGAGTCAATCCAGATGAGCTTCTATGATCAGCTAAGGTGGGCTATACTTTTTAAAGTCTTTGCTAATGTTCTTCGTGGTTTATTATTCATTGGTTTGGGGCAGGGTTGGGCTTCATTTTTTTTTTTTTACCAAGGGGCTGTATGCCCTAATGACTGAGTGGGTGTGGCTGGATGGTCATGTGACTGTGTGGGTATGGCCAACTCGACATCGCTCCTTTGCCCTAATTACCTAAAAAAAGATATATACCAAAAAGTTGTTTATTATTTAATGCATTCAATACTTAAATAAGACTGGGCGAAACCAAGCAGTGACTGTGAGAGGGATCTTGGAGTCTTAGTGGAATTTCTGGTGATTCTTATTTCATGATTCTTATTATTTGGGAATTAATCTCCTTGGAGGCTACTGGCTATGTTATCTGATTTTCTCAATGGCTCTCCCTCCCAAGGGCTTAGTGGATTGTTTATCTAGCTTGCAACACTTTTACGAGGTGTGAAATGCTCTTGGCTGAATGCCCAGAAGTTCAATTAAGCCTATTAAGATTTTTCCTTTGCTGCTTGTCTTTCTGAGGTTATTCCCCACAAAGTCTTAGCTTGGGGCTCTCCCAAGCCCCCGAGAGCCCCCAGCAGCCCACACCTGATTTGGGGGTAAGGAGGAAACACCACACATCACTTTCCAGGATATTACATAGAATATGTAGCCTTGGTGCAAAGTCTAAATACAAAGTCTGTCAATGCAGCCATTAATATAATAATAATGTACTACAAGGAGTTTCCATACATCATCATCAGCTGTTAAGTGATGGAATTTTTTTTGCCAAGATCAACTTGTATCTTGCAGGTTCTCTGAACATCAATCACTTTGGAATGTTTAAAGAAGAATGAATTCCACCAGAAATTGTAATTTATAGCACAAAGGAATTATTTGCTCTGATATGTAGTATCTTTTTGGCAAAACCGGCCCCTAGCAAACAATTAGTTTGCTTAGTTACAATAAAGGTTGACGGAATTCAGGAAAGGTTGGCCATGGATCTCTTGTGAGAACACAACAACTCTGGCAGATCTGCTACTTCGTGCCTGCTTGCTTCAGTGCCAGCCTGCCCAAAAATTTTTGGGGGGGAGCCATTTGGGAGCAAGGAAGGGAGTACTCCAAAGTACTTTGTGCCAGACAGAGAAACACTTCAAGGATACCCAGTCAGAGAGAATGTCTATGGAGTTTCTCAGTCGTCCAGGTCATGGTTGTCCCAAAGGTACTTTTTCAAGAGGCCACTGGACTTTCTGATTTTTCTTTGAAGATGTTTCACTTTTCATCTAAGAAGCTTCTTTAGGTCATCCCTCAGAGCTGAAAAAGCTTCTTGGATGAGAAGCAAAATGTCTTCAAAGAAAAACCAGAACATCCAGCTGCCTCTTGAAAAAGCACCTTTGTGACAGTCAGATAGAAGAATGCAGCTGTCAGGGTTCCGACGATTGCCCTAATTAAATCATGAGCCTCAAGCCAAGCTTCAAAAGAATCCAGAAGATTTATTAGGAGCAACATGTCCAGCATTAACCTGTATGAAGCCAACTCTGACACACGTAATTTACTATCCCCTATGACCCTGTTTCCCCCACCCCAATGGGTGTGTCATAAATCAGATTCTCCAACAAAACAAGTTCACCACACTTTCCAATGAAGGATTTTCACAGGCAAAAGATCCAGTAGCCTAGGCTACAATCTTTATAAGATAAGCATGGAATGTGCTTCTGGTTTTTATTTGCTGTACTACTCCTTCAGGGTTTTACACCCCCCCTTCCTTCTTATGGCAATTCAGAAACAGGCATAGGAATGCTTTACGAGTTGACAGCAGCTGCATTCCAAAAACATCTGGTTTGAATATGATTGAAGTCAAGGGGACCAACAGGAGGGCAGATGGGGTAAACGGGGATTTCACTAGAGAATTGGCACAGGAACCTCAGACTTGGCTTTGTATTACTTTACTTCTCTTGTCTCTAGTAAAATGATAGCTTACTCTTAAAATGAATTCATGGATCGTTCTTGCTTGGGGTTAAAGTCAAAGGAGGATTGACAGACTCTAAGCTGATGATGCATTTAACTCTGCCATCCCGCTCTGCCTGATGTTCTCCTACAATCCATGACATAATTCAGAAAGGATACCAAATAGCACTTCCTAAAATACATCTTACCCCACCTCACATTTTTCATGAATAGCTCAATTTCCTTCCTACCACGCTGAATTTTTCCTAAGCCAGTGAATCAGAACTCACATAAACCAATGAGGTCACCTTGTTTCTTCTGTCATTTGTTTTTCATTTTTATTTTTTAATCTGCAGTGAACAAAAGTGCAGTACAATTTGCCTTTCACTTCTACTCCAGGAAAGCCAAACGAGGTGGCAATTAGACAACATTTTACAGGACAATTGCTTACCCTTAGGAGTTTTGATCGTTGCTTGTATTAAATTCTGAACAGGGAAAGAATTCAGGTCACTCTAGTTGCCTTGGCGATAACGCCACTAATTTTGCAATGTTCCCTGGACCAGATGTATAAACATAGGTTTAGTATTGTGTCTATTCTGATTCGTAGCCAGAGTCAACCTCACTCTTTAGGGTAAATTCCTTCCTATTATCTATCTCTTCCCACTTATGACTGCAACCGTGTTGCTTGTATAGTTTACAATTTATATTGTTTTATTTGTTTCCGAGTATGATTTGATGCTTATTAGTAACCTATGACTGCTGTTTCCGAGTATGATTTGATGCTTATTAGTAACCTATGACTGTCACTAAGTGTTGTACCTTATGATTCTTGATGAATGTATTTATTTTGTCTTTATGTACACTGAGAGCACATGCACCAAAGACAAATTCCTTGTGTGTCCAATCACACTTGGCCAATAAAGAATTCTATTCTATTCTATAAATGGTTTGGTGGTGATATTGAAGGAAGTTTGAATTATTTAGATAAGTAATTTATTTGATGTATCTTTTGGACTAAAAAAAAAACAATGTGAATTTTTATTTCACTTACCTTTTGGCATAAAAAGGGGAAAACATTTTATTCTTTTCCTCAGATAGCAAGGGAAACAAACAAACAAAAAAAGACCCTTGGTCTAAGCATGTACTTATCACCATTTCTATAGAGGAGCCAATAAAAAATAATATTTGTAGCTCCTGGTTGCATAAGGGATCCTTGGTGCCCTGGGAGCTTGGCTGCTTTCTTGCAGATGTTTAATTACCCATGTAGGTAATACCATTAAGGCTAGAAGAGAGTGGGATTTGCAGAGAGGAGGAGGAGGAGGAGGAGGAGGAGGAGGAGGAGGAGGAGGAGGAGGAGGAGGAGGAGGAGGAGGAGGAGGAGGAGGAGGAGGAGGAGAAGAAGTAATGTGGGGTCCTTGGTGCTCTCTGAGTTTGGTTGGGTTTTTTTTGCCAACATTTCATTACCCAACTAGGTAACATCATCAGCCCTAGAAGGAAGTACGGTTTGCAGAGAGGAAGAGGAAGACTGTGGGTCCTTGGTGCCTTCTGAGCTTGTTTTCTTGCACACTTTTCATTAAATAAATAGATAACATCAAGTGTGCTAGAAGTTTGCAGAGACTTCAAGCAAACTTGAAGAGGAAGACTTTGGGGTCCTTGGTACTTTCTAAGCATGCTTTTTTTTTTCTTACAGACCTTTCATTACCCAACTAGGTAACATCCTCAGTGATAGACAGCACTGGCTCTTCAGCTTTGTAACAGAGATGAGCACTGCTCCCTAGAGCTGGAAACAACTAGCACGTATGTGCAAGGGAGACCTATAACTTTAAGTTTTTATGGCAGAGGTGGTATTCATCAGGTTCTGACCAGTTCTGGAGAATTTCCAGTAGCAGAAATTTTGAGTAGTTTGGAGAACCGGCCAATCCCACCTCTGACTGGCTCCGCCAACCCCATCTCTTCTCTGCCTCCCATTGAGTCCCAGCTGATGGGCTGGGTCTTCTTTGGTTGCCCTGCATAGGAGAACGGAGCTGGAAAGCAGGTTAGTGGGGTGGGGAGGGAGTGGGGATTTTGCTGCCACGCCCACCAAGCCACGCCCACAGAACTGGTAATAAAACATTTTGAATCCCACCGCTGGTTTCTGGCCTTTTTTGTTCCTTATTTGCTTTTTGATGGTCTCTATAGAGGATCACTTAAAAAGGAAACAACCTGAAATTTTCTCCGCCTACCTTCCAATAGCTGCTGTACCTTACAGACAGAAAGAAATACACACAGGTAATTTCTTACAGACTCTGGACTTCCCCCTGTCAAATAAGAATGATGAGTTTTAACCCTGCTCTGGTCTCCAGGAGAATGTGGAGGCCTCCAATCCTTTAGTAATTAGCACACAATAGAAAAAAAAATCCATAAATCACCATTGAGGCAAAATGGCTAACAGGAGATATTCCAATACATCCAAATCTACATATTTACAGTTGGACAAAAAACACCCCTCATTCTTTCCAAAGCTGGTTCCTCCACTTTCTTGTCCCAGTATCGAAAGTGTTGTCATAGTAAGTGTCATGAATGCACATTAACAGCAATTAGCAATCCATGTTAAATGACCTACAATAGAAGCCCATTGATGCTAAGCTAATGTAATCACTGCGTAACCTCAGTCCTATTATTTAGAAAACACATTTTTTTTTGTTATGCTTAGATGATGAACATCTTGTGAGGAACCTGTTCCTTCTAGGAGATACAGATAGTTGCTTCTAAGGGGTCATTGGGGGCTTTTCAAAAACAATTGTTATGGAAGACACGTCTGGCTTATTTCCAACTGCTCATTGTAGCTGGGATGCAGCAATAAGTCTACTCAATTGTGTTTGGCCTTTAAAAAAAGAACATCATAACTTCAGGTATGCTTCTCAGGATATTTTTTGGGTGATGGTAGTAGGGACAAGTCTATTTCTATCTATCTATCTATCTATCTATCTATCTATCTATCTATCTATCTATCTATCTATCT
>NW_020769394.1:2775274-2791277 GCF_900518735.1 Pseudonaja textilis
CTTTCTTTCTTTCTTTCTTTCTTTCTTTCTTTCTTTCTTTCTTCCTTTCTTCCTTTCTTCCTTTCTTCCTTCCTTTCTTTCTTTCTTTCTTGCACTGGTAACGTCCCTTTGAGTTGAATACTGATTCATGAAGCCATTTTATAATCCTTTCATGGTCTGTGACAGGTTTAATCTCATGTGTCAACAATCTTCTGCTGAAGCTGCTGAGAAAATTCATATGAGATCTGAGATACAGAATCCAATAATCTAATCCATTCATTCAGATATCCAGGAACCAATTTTCCTTCCTTCCTTCCTTCCTTCCTTCCTTCCTTCCTTCCTTCCTTCCTTCCTTCCTTCCTTCCTTCCTTCCTCCCTCCCTCCCTCCCTCCCTTCCTTCTTTCCTTCATTCCCTCTCCCTTCTTTCCTTCCTTCCTTCTTTCTTCCTTCCTTCCTTCCTTCCCCCTCCCTCTCCCTCCTTCCCTCCCTCCCTTCTATCCTTCCTTCTGTCCTTCCTTCTGCAAGTAGATAAATGAGAAGGTAACAGTGCTCTGTGATATCATGACAACAGTGCCACATGACCATACCCCCCCCCACACACACACCTCCACACACACGTAAATATATGAGCAGAGGGGAGGAAATAATATATAAATAATATATATACACACACACACATATGCACACACTCACACACACATCCTAATCTAAACAAGGAACACACCAATGTGCTTTTCCAGGTATTTCACCTTTCCTATTGAAATGCTTCCACATTTGCTACCCATCCATTCCGCTACTCACAAGTGGAAAGCTGAGCCCTGCGCTTCCCACCATTAACTCTCACATCTGTGTTGCTCCAATCAGGATCATAACAGTCTCAGCTGAAACCTATAATTGGAGTTGGCATCAGGTTATATACGCCGTACAACCTTTCTTCCCTTTTGTGAAAGTATTTTTAGATTATTATTATTTTTCCCCTCTCTGCTCATGCAAATATATAGATGTGCCCACTTGGTGCGCTTGATTGAATGATGCCATGCTAGTGTTGACCAGGGTCACGTCTTCCTTTAATTAGGAGGGTTTTTTTTATATATATTATTTTTTTTCCAAATTTTATTGGTTTTTAAAAACAAACATAAACAAAACATAAAAACATACAGTGTGCCGGTTGGTTTACAAATTGTTTTGCGCTTCCATTTCGTAGTCTTCAATTACAATTACATTACATATAATCTCATGTTGTCAATCAAAAATTAAATACCTTAGTATCATTATTAATCAATCATTTGACTATACTTTTATTCATTCATGTTTTACAAGATAACCATAATTTACTTAGATCTTATAACAGTTCATACTACCATCCCAAATCTATCGTAAAATCATTTTGTAGATATAATAAGAAAGAAGTACATCTTTGTATATTTATTATTTTCTAAAAGTCTACATAATTCATTACTGTACTTTATTGTCTAACCATTGATAGAAAAGATCCCAAATTTTATAAAATTGTTTATCCTCTTGTTCTCTAATTTCAAATGTCAATCTACTCATTTCAGCACATTCCAATATTTTCTTAATGATTTCCTCCTGTGATGGTATTTTCTCATTTTTCCAGTTTTTAGCAAATACAATCCTAGCCACTGTTAATACATTTACAATCAGGTATTTCAAGTCTTTACTATATATTTCAGGTAAAATTCCCAATAAAAATATCTCTGGTTTCAAGTCTATATGTTTTTTTTGTCATTTTTTCCAACCACATGTGGATTTTAGTCCAGTATTTTTTAGCATCCTCACAAGTCCACCACATAAGGTAATATGAGCCAGGTGTCTGATGACATTTCCAACATTTTTCGGATTTATTCTTGAACATTCTTGCTATTCTTGTGGTGGGGAAATGCCACCTGTAAAACATTTTATACAAATTTTCTCTATATGCTGTTGACATTGTCATTTTATAATTTTGAGACCACAATTTTTGCCATTTCTCTAAATCAATCCCAGATCCAAAATTCTTCCCCCAAGCAATCATAGTTTCTTTAACTTGTTCTTCTTCTAGTTTAATTTCTAATAAATATCCATACAATTTTTTAATCACCTTTTCATCAGTACCTGTCAAAATCTTATCTAAGTCAGTCAGTTTATCATAGAAACCTTCTGTTTTAGAATCTTTATCATACCTTGAATGTATTTGCGCATATGTAAACCAATTCATCTTTATACCTTGTTCCTCTAGTTTTTGTATAGAGTTGAGTTCACCCTTTTCATTCAATATTTCACCATATCTAACTGTTTGTTCCTTTTTGTATATTATAGGATACGAAAATGCTTCAATAGTCGATAACCAGACTCTTGCTCTCTTGCTCCCTCTCTCCTTTCTCTCCCTCTTTCTCCGTCTCTCTCTTTCTCCCTCTCTTTTACTCTGTTAATCTCCCTCACCCTCCCTCCCTCTCCTTCTCCCCTCTCCCTCTCTCCTTCTTCACCCCTCTCTCCCTTTCTCCCTCTCTCTCCTTTCTCTCCCTCTCCTTCTCTCTCTCTCTGTTTCTCCCTCCCTCTTACTTTCTTCATCTCTCTCCCTCTCTCCCTCTCCCTTTCTCTTTCTCATTTTCATTCTGTCTCTATTTTCTTTTAAACTTAATGCTTTTGAGTATCTGAAGCCATCACAGCAGCTTTTACCATCTGGAACATCATCCTTATAACTTTCCACCTCATTGATTCCCCAGTTATTTTCAGACCCATCCCTTCATCAATCCCTATAGATCTTTCTTTCTTTCTTTCCCTCCTTTTCTTATTTGTTGCTTGGCATTGTCAGCCCATTATACAATCCCATTGAATCCTTATTTTGAGCCAATAGTCCAGCAAAATGAAACTGGTAAGGGTGCAGATGTCTCTTTTCACGACATTAAGCTTTCATTGAAGGTTTGCTTTAAACAGGGTTTCACAAGTCATTTGTGTTTATTTGCTGTACAAATTTTTCTTGCCTGGCATTTAAATTTGCTCTTCAAAAGGACCACAACCTCCCATATATTTGCCAACAATATTAGTTGATTGCATTATGTATTAAATACATCTATTTATTAAATTTATATACTGCCCATCTGATTGTCTGGGTGGCTTTCAACATGTTAAAACAATAATATAAACAATATAAACCATTAAGGCATTAAAATAATTAAACATTACAATTGAAAACATTAAAGTTCACCCCCCAAAACCCTAATAAAATGGGAACAACATATAAACTGGGTGGAAGTTTTTCTAATCAACTCTCTCCAGAATTGTGCAATCCTCTTCTAGTGTATCAAAATAATTAACCATTCATATTATCATTCTTCCCCTATCAAATGTTTCTTGTGCTGAGAGTAACAGGTGTTTTTGGACACAACCTAGATTTGTATTTTATTCCATTCTCCAAGAGTGGCCCAGCTGATATAAGGATTTTTGAAATCTGCATGAACCTTAGCTTTATCATAACACAGATAGCTATGCCACCCAAATCTCAAATCAAGACCTTCTGATTTTAATAGCCTTCTATTTCTTAGTAAAATCCACTCTTTCATCCAAGCTAAATAGCAGGCAGCCCAATATGATTTTAAATGTGACAGACCCAATCTTCCTGCATACCTTATAGTTAACTCAGGTATTTTCCCCCACTGCCACACAAAATGTTGTTTTGTTTCAAAAGGACTTTAGGCAACTGAATACCAAATTTCTTCACGGAAACTCGGTTTCCTATCAAAGATTAACAAACGTACGCTGAGCCTCAGTGAAACTCCAGCAAAGAATTTGTCAAGGATAAAAAGATGTCAGCCAACAAATCCCAATTGATTTGCTTAAAGAAACCCTGAAATCCAAGGCCACTCATTTATAACTAGAGGCAAGAATGAAAACTAGGTCTCCCTTAGCAAGTTTAAGCCAAACTGGTTTGCTTGATCCACAACTGGAAGGAATAAAACAAGTGGGACAATTTCATTTTGTTTGAAATACTATTATCTATTTTCTCCAAGTAGTAAATCGGTGTAATGGTAAGACCTCAGGAAGAGATGCTGCAAGGGAACAGTTAGATAAGAGAGAGCATAACCCACAGCTGGACAGTGGGCAGAACAAAAGACTCAGGAAGGACACTCCCTAGTTTCTGGGACTGTAAAGGAGATGACATGAAATTTGTACTTTTAGACTTGCAAGATTCTACTGATGTAAAGGTCAAGGAATACCTGTGGATTTTACTCTGCTAGTCATTGTTAACACTAAGGATGGATGCTCATTTCAAGGTCATTGAGCCAGCACTGTCTGAAGACATTTCCACAGTCATGTGGTCAGAATGGTACCTATTTATCTACTTGCATTTTCATGCTTTCTGTTGGCCGTCGGCCGTCGGCCCTTCCAGCAGGGGTGGGTTTCTACCGGTTCTGTCCACCTCTGTAGAACCGGTAGCTCTGAAGAGCAGCAGACATAGAATCGGTTCTATGTCTACTGATGTTTTAGCCCACCACTCTTGATCTTTATTTCCTGATTTTTCAACTTATGCCGAATGAGGCACAGCTGCAGTTAAAAAAGCAGGAAAAGAGGGCTGTTTCAAAGGCTGCATCTCTGCACACAGCATGCTGATGATGATTTACAGGCGCGTGGCTCACAGCATACAGGGAAGCTCGTAAATCCTGAACCAGAAGTTAACCCTGTCATATCCCACCCTTGCCCTCCAGCCATCGGATCCAATGAGGAGGTGGCATGGGAGTCAGAGGTCAGCATCAAGGCAACCCTGAGAGCTCATAGGAGGAAGAGGGAATAGAGGTGTGTGTGTGTGTGTGTGTGTGTGTGTGTGTGTGTGTGTGTGAGAGAGAGAGAGAGAGAGAGAGAGAGAGACAGAGAGAGACAGAGAGAGAGAGAGAGAGATGGAGTCTGGGTCATCCATCAGCCCTCAGATGGAGAGTCAACAGATCCCAGGACTGGAGGTGGCTGATGAGAAAGAGGACAAACAGCTGGGTCCAGTGCAGGTTAGTGGGGTGGGAGGGAATGGGGATTATACATTATCCTTCCCCTGCCACATCCACCAAGTCATGCCACACCCACCAAGCCACGCCCACAGAACCGGTAGTAAAAAAAAAAATTGAATCCTACCACTGTTGTGAAACCAAAGACATCTTCCCTTAATCTAGATTTCTTTCTTCCTTCCCCTTCCCATTTCATTTAATTTTAAGACAACAATTAAGAAATGTGAGCAGCAATTTGGGATGCAGTAGCAATCCAGAACACAGGTTCCATGGGCTGAAGAGGTCTCAAATTAATCGAGCTATATTTATTGAGTTTACATTTTGAGTTACCTTGAAGAAAGGATAATTGCATCCACCCAAGCATCCAATCTCCATTCTATACCTGCCATTGTGTGAACCAATGTCCTCCATCCCTTCTCTTTTAAAGAACAGAATCCCATAAAATAGCCATGAGTGAGAAAAGAGACTTCATCAAAGAGCACAAAAGCAATGAATGTTGTGATGAAGATTCAATAGGATCATTACAATACCTTATAGTGTATTATTACCTTCTAGGCAGTTTAACATGAAATACCCTCTCTGCCATCACTTAACACAATGTCTCTTTCAAAACCATTGTGTTTTGTCACATCAAGGGCTGTTTTCAACCAGCCTTTAATCTGTACATTTGTAGATGTCAAGAACAATACGGCCACTATCGATATTTTTTTTTCCTGAAATGTTTGCTAATAAACTGAAATTACCACTCTATCTTCCATCAAGCAACAAAAGATTGCTTGTAAAAGCCAAAAGAGTGTGAATAGGCTCCAAAAATGGTTAGGCTTCTTCCAAATCTATGAGTTTGGGTTTTTTTTTTTTTTTGTTTACCAAATTTCTCTTGTAAAAGCTTGCTTACTTGCTTTGGATGTAATTTTATCCCCTTACTCATTGTATCTTTCCTTTTCCCTGCTTAATGCAAAACTTCAGTTGGAGAAGTTGAACATTTTGGAAGGATGACTGAGTCTTCATTTGGTGAACTTGTGCAAAAGTGCAACATTAGAAATGTTGGCATTTCATATACAGATAAAATGAATTGCACCACCAACGTTTTTCATTGCGTAGATAAAAATTTTAAAATTGTACATTAAAATTGTGCATTAAGGGTCGGTTAGGGCAGTCTGAGAAAAAACAGGTTAATGTAAACCTTATTCCCAAGCACAAATGGCATTTCAGCTGACCAATTCTTCTGTAGCACATGTCAAGGGATGTTGAAGTCCACCATGTTATGATCGTGTTTTAATTTTCCCACCACTTTTGGGAAGGGCCATTTTGCTTCCCATTTCCTGTCTTTTTATTTTTATTTTCCTCCAAAAGAGAGAGAAAAAAAGAAATTAGTAGAATCAGAGTCTTAGGGTCATACACAGGGTTTGACAGTTAAGCACACCAGCTACCCTCTCTTAGCCTAATTGTACCCTATGTGTAGTTTTGAGATAGCGATTGAAACTACAGGCATAGAGGCAGAGTGTCTAGATATGTCCTTTTTTTCATGACCTCTCTAGGACTTTGCCTTGATTAGAGAAGACAAAATGAATTTCTCCTCTGGTCAGCAGTTCACAATAGGGAAGGATTTAGTTGACTTCTTGAAATTAATTTAACTTCTGGATTGTTTGTGAATATATCTATTTGAGTGGCTCAACTGAGTCATTTTTGGAGCATGCATTATCCACTTTACTCCATTTCATTGGCCCATTCTGGGAACAAAGCCACAATTTTCAGAATCACAATAATACATCGATGCCTGCTGTTTTCGAAATGTGGTGTTCAATACACACACACACACACACACACACACACACACACACACGGGAGAATGAAACTACTAAACACTTCTCTGATTGTAATTGCCATATTGTTTCTCCAAGATACTTGACCAGCTGTTCACGCTGATGATATACCGTTATCATAAATTTAGAAAAAGATATGCCTTGAATAGATTCAGAAGCCTATGGACCCCAACCTTTTGGGTGCCAGAGATAGTGCTGTGGAGGCAGCTTTTCCACGGACTGGGAATGATGTAGATTTGTATGCTGCTGTTGTGGTTAGCCAGCAGCAGATGCAGACGGTTGAGGAGAGCAATGATTCAGATGAGGGGCCAGGACCATTAGGGAGTGGACTGCTGCTTTCAGAGATTGTGGGGGCTGGCAGCAGTGATAAGGAGGTTCCTGAGGAGCCTGTGCCAAGCGCGCATGCGTGCAGGATTGGTCATAGGAAAGAGCAGCTACAAGAACAGGGGCAACTCAGGAGTAAGGCTGCTGCAAGGTAATGGCCCCTCCTTCAAGAGAATAAAAGCCAGGTTTGAAGAAGCGTTCTTTGCAGAAGGCAAAGACGCTCTGAAACTCAGCCTCGTGGACATTATAGTTAGCATTTGAAAACTCTTGTAAACTATTTCTTATCTGTGGGGTTTTGGCAGCCTTGAAAAACAACTTGGCAAGGCTCTTCCTTGTTGGAGCTAAATTAGTTGGAAGCAGCCTTTTGCTGTGAAGAAACAGAATTGGTGAATGAAACCTTAAAAGGTGGGGGCTGCTGCCTTTGTCTTGTGTTTGCTCTCTTGGAACCAGGTTGGGTCAGAACAGCTGCCTGGATTCTACATGTGTGTGGATAGGGCTTAGCTTGCTTGTGTGGCCCAGTTCCTGTCAGGCTGTGGGCCGCGAACCAGTGCCAATCTGCAGCCCAGGGGTGGGAGACCCCTGCTTTAAATCGGAAGGATTTCTACAGATTGGAAAAATAAAAGAGATCCTCAGCTTTTGTTTCATCGATTAATCTTTCCACCCTTTCCTAATTCGACAACTTTTCTGCTTAATTCACATTGAACAATATTTGTTGCAGTCACATTTGTCGTATTCATTAGTCTGAGAGTTAATTCCAAGTCAAGTGCCATCTCCAATTTCTTGTATTTAGAAAATCTGTTAAGAATAATCAGATTAATTAAAAGCCAACGAAGCCTCTGGGAACTTGAGTGGATGTCAATCCCCTCCCCCCCCCCCCCCCCCCCCCCCAACAACCTCCCCTGCTTACAAAGACTCTGCAACAAGATACTGACTTGGAGTTGTTTGCGAGCAGTTCTTATCCGTGCCAGTTGTGGTAGCCAAAACCCAGCTCGCCTAAAGCAACCGAATCACTTTGAAGATACAACATCAGTTAATTAGGCATGCAACCAACAAAACAGTGTACATCAGGCTCCTAGCAGAAAAAAAAAATCAGCATCTTGCTGAGCAGCCCTGAGCAAAAGCAGAACTGGAGTTGTACAACTTTTGGCCTAGTACATTGCAAAGACAAGGAAAGAGACAAACACAATACAAGATTGCAACTTGTCCTTGGAATGATAAACTCATCTGGATGACCTAGTGGTTATTTAATCTTTCCCTACCAGGTCAACGTAGTAATTACATGGTCTTTGAGATATAGTTAGTGAATAGCAATTAGCACTTATATAGAATAACAGAGTTGGAAGGGACCTTTGGATGAAGCATAGTTCCAGATGGTTGAGTGGAGCCTGAATCCTCACCTGGATTGCCTCGAAGGGCAATTTTGAAAATTTGACGGAGTTTTCCCTTTGCCCCCTTTTTATACCCCAGTGAATTAAGATTGCAGCCAGACTGAGCTTCCGTGTCATGTTGTCTTTGTTTCCCAGATTTAACACATGGTTTTGGAGCTGTTTCTGCATATTGCTCAGGGTCACCCCTGCAGATCTCTCTGACTTCTTCTACTTTTTTTAAAAAAAAAAACCTTCTAGCAAAGCTGATCCCTTACTGTATTATCCCCGCTAGTGCTTTTTACACCAGAGTGACTGTCTCCCTCACTTCAGATGGAAAACCAGAATTTCTCATTCCTTCAAAATATTCAAGGTGGTCCTTACCTGTGTGCTGCCTAAGGTGGAATCTTCCTCAGCATATTGTTCTGCCTCTCTGTCATAAGAGAGTTCATTCCCACCGTATTGTGGCACGATAGAATGGTTGGCATTATATCATCATCTTCTTCTTTTAATGACTCCATAATCCCTTGCGGGTTGGAGTCTTGGCAACTGAATGGAGCTGAGTGTTTATTGACCGGATGCCTTTCCTGTCCCCAGTGCGGAGTTTTGTTCAGCAGATATATTCTCAGTGCGCCCAGAGAGAGAAATATCTGCCTCTACCTAATTCACAGCCTCCTGATTGTGAGGCGAGAGTTCCATTTCTAGGCTGCTGTACCAATGATTGGCATTATAGGCTAGCAATAATATATACTGGTGCATAACTTATTAATTAATGTGCTTATGTTTGATGACTATATGCTGACAATAGAGAGAAATATGAACAGTCAATACCTGTTGGAAAAAAAAAATGATGCTGACCCATTTATAATGTGCTGGGTCAACATTCCAGTCACAAGAGTGGATTTTACATGACGGGATTTTAATTTTCTTTCTTTTCCCCCCAGTGTAATAAAATAAATAAAGCCAAACTGGGAATGGCTTGATTGCAAGCCCATGTCTCTTTTCCCATCAATTCAAACAGCTGTCACAGCGCTGGTGGTTTCCCCTTGTGTTAGACTACAATTTCTACAAACCATGTCATTCAAGGATGATGTGTTTGAGAGCCCAACACTTCATAATTTTGCAAAACCATTTATTCTTTCATTATACTGAAACCGCAGGAAATAGAGTTGGTTTAATGTCAGGGTTCAGATTAACAAACCCAACCAATTCAGCACTCTGAGGTTTGCAATTCTCTCAAAGAACTGTTTTATCGAGTACTTCGTCTCGGCACAGACGAAAGCAAAACTATTTCCCGTGGATTCGGTTTAAATGAAAGAATAAGTGATTCTTTATTGAAATGCCTGATAATTTGATTCCCTCCCCTATTGTTACAGGAGTTGTCCAATTAGGTGTTCTGGTGGTTCCTTGATAACTCCTCTGAGTCTCTGGCCGGCATCTGTTGACATGACCTTGGTTCCCACAGGATGGTGGATTGTCTGGTCGGTCATCCCAGTCCTCCCCACCCCCCCAATACTGTGTGGCAGATGAAATGGAAAAATTGCTGCGGCAGACCAGGTCTGTTTCAAAGTTGTCAGAAACTTCAAGTCAACTTTGCAAGTGACTTTTTGTCAACTCGTAAATCTGGTGATCAAGAATAAATAAACATGTTAAAAACAATTCTAGAATTGCAAATTTAATTAACGATTGTATTCATTAAGAGTGAAGAAGAATCCATTACCTTTTCTTTTTAAAATAGCATCTATGTTATTACACTCCTTCCTCTAAGAAGAAATTCAGAAACAGAAGAGATACGCTTCAATGTCATAACTTTAGAGGGAAAAAAAAAATCCTTTCTCTATTTATATTCATATTCTGGCCTTGTTCCCACCAAAGCATCACAATACGATCCACATTCTCTTTGTTGAAGCAGAACAAAGGTGTGCAGAGTTACACAGAAACCCAAGATGCTAGCATAATTTAATCACAACTGCTGTTATTGTTGTACTTGATTAGGTCTTTTTATAGGCTATCCTGGTCTTTGTTACCTAGTAACTAAAATTGTCATCCATAGTTACCTTCGAGAAATGCAATGGAAGAGACCCTGAACTCACCTCCGATCATGCCACAAACATTAACAATGTGCACACATATTTAAAATAGAATAGAATTCTTTCTTGGCCAAGTGTGATTGGACACACAAGGAATTTGTCTTGGTGCAAATGCTCTCAGTGTACATAAAAGAAAAGATACATTCATCAGAGTCAAGAATCATCAGGTACAACACTTAATGATAATCATAGGGTACAACAAGAATAGAAGAGAAGAGAAGAGGAGAGAATAGGATAGATAGATAGATAGATAGATAGATAGATAGGTAGGTAGATAGATAGATATAGATAGATAGATAGATAGATAGATAGATAGATAGATAGATAGATAGATAGATAGATAGATAGATGATAGATAGATGATAGAATTCTGAAAGAAGTCCATCCCAATTTTTTCTCATTCTTGGTTGAAGTTTTTTTTAAAAAAACACATTTGTTCATTTCCTCTGAGACCTGTGATGAACTTTCTGGGTTTTATCCTTATTTTGTCAGCGCACAGTTTGGATAATAAAGGAGCAAAGTTTAAAGGAGAAGGAAGAAGGGAAGAAGAGAGAAGAGAAGGGATGGGGAGGGGAAGGGAGAAGGAGAGAAGAAGAGGAGGAGAACAGATGGAGAAGAAAAAGTTGAGGTGAAGAGAAGGAAAGGAGAAGAGGAGGAGGAAGAGAAAACAAGGAGGAGGAGGAGAGGAAGAAGAGAAGAAGAGAGAGGAGAAGGGATGGGAAGGGGAAGGGAGGAGGCAAGGAGAGGAGAAGGAGAACGGAGGAGGAGGAGAAGTTGAGGAGAAGAGAAGGAGAAGGAGAAGAAGAGGAGGGGAAGAAGAAAAGAAGGAGAAGGAGAAGAGGAGGAGAAAGACAAGTGGAGAAGAGGAGGAGGAGAACAGGAAGAGGAGGAAGAAAACCACGAAATTCCCTCCTCCCTTCTGCATTCTGATTCTGTCCTCCAACACACAGACCCTGGGGATCCCAAGGTCAAGGGCGTGCCAGAGGGGCTTCTCAATTCAAAAGTTCAGATGTAATTGCAAGAGGGAGAATTCCTTGACGGGGAAACGCTCTTGTCTTGCTGCATTCAGAAGATAAGCTTGCCTATCTCCAGGACAGGGGAGACAATTTAGCAGTCCTGGGGAACGGATCTTTCATATCTGCGCCACGGAAGCAGCTGGAATCCCAGATGGAAATGCTTTCACTTAGCTGGTTTTCATTTTGGCTTGCTTGCTTGCTTGTTTGTTTGTGGTTGGCAGAAGGAAAACAACAACAGCAGCAGCAGCAGCAGCAGGCCACTAAAAGCATTAACCATCCCATTATACTTTTCATTCAAGAATGCCTTGGTTTGTGTCACGGCAGCCATTTGGTGAGGCCAAAGAGGCCGTCATCCATTTCAACCCCTTTCAAACTCCCCTGGAATAATTCTCCAGTCAACAGCATGAGATTTGACATCAAACACCCCCAAATCGCCCCCGCCCTTACAACACGCAAACTCTTCCTGTTCTGATTTCTGAAGGAAGAAAGACCATCTCTCTTTCAATTCCAGCTACAGTGTGTGTGTGTGCTTGTGTGTGTGTGTGTGTGTGTGTGTGTGTGTGTAGTCTATCCCCCAGCCAAGCAGGAGCCCCTACACCAATGTGTGTGTAGTTGAATTTCAGCACCACGGAGAGTGCAAATTCACTTTAATCAGCCTTCATTCATACTGCAGACCTGTTTCTATAACAAGTTTAACTTGTTAAATGGAAGGGTAAGTGCATTGTGGGAAAAACAAAATGGGGGTCAATTGACTCAGTCATTTAACCCATTCAGCACCAAACACACTGAGTTGCAGACGGGACTCTACTAACTTTACTGGTCAGCAGAATTGGTACAACTTGAACGTGGTCATTTGTCTAATCCTCCAAGAAAAAGAGTTGAAAGTAAAGAGTGGCTGAATGATCTACCTCCTATGACTTTCCATAATAATGTTCACTGCAGAAGTCTAACACCACAAAACATGCCATCTAACTATGGGTCAGCTGTAATATTTGACCAATGGGACAGAATCTAAAAATACTATGAAGGCTTGACAGTATTCTGTTTATACAAGAATTTGTGGATAGTAGTTATTTCCAGGATACTTTGAGAGGAACTCTCAATGCATTCTCCAGTTTTAAAAAAAATATTAACTGAATATGAAAGACAAGCAGAAGAAAAAAAAAGGAACAATGAAGAAAGTTATACCCAAGTTAAAAAAATAAACCTTAAAGAAAACTAAAAAGAAACAAAAACATATAAAACTTGGATAAATATGCAATGTAAAAGATCAATAAGCATTTCAAAAAATAGAATAAAATATTTTATTCTAATTATTCATAGCTAATCTATAGCCACATGAGATCCATTCATAAATTGCTAATAAAAGCAATTTTCCTATCCACTGAGTAATTTGGACTTATAAATATTGAAGAATATCTTTCAGCTATTTGTAAGGTAGAAAAAAATTCACTTTCTTTGTCCAGATGTCTATTTCCAGGCAATAGGTACATAGTTCAACAGAATATGAGCATTTAAAGATTAAATCTTGCCTCAAAGCTGAGTTATTACTTGTAATAATGTATTCCAGAAATGGAACAATTATAAAACACTATAGAAACATATGTTTAAAGGAAGCATTAATTTCATTGTGTTCCCAGTAACGAGACAATTTATTTAAATTTCTATGTAAATGTAATGTAGGTCAATTAAGTCTGAAGGCTTTGTTTTGTTTTGTTTTGCTGTTGAATAACCTGTAATTCCAACTCGGTTTATGACAGTAAACGCTACATGGGAACTACCTTCCTCCATTTTGATTGTAGGATTGTGGAAGTTGAAATACAATCTATTTGGGGCATTCAGAAGACCTGGCCCTTATATTTCCATTTTTTTTCTCTGCCATTGTATAGAAATAATAATGAGAAGTTATCTATCCCATTTTTCCCTCATTCAGTTTTTATCCAATCCCCAGAGATTGCCTGGACTAGTCTTTGCAGTTTTCTTAGTTTCTTAGTTTTTCAGATGTGGATTGCCTTCTTCTTAGGGCTGAGAGAAAGTGAACTGGCTCAAGGTCACCCAGCTGGCTTTATGTTCAAGGTGCAACTAGAATTCACAGTCTCCAGATTTTTAGCTCGACACCTTAAAAGGACCAAGACAATAAGATGAAAAGGTCAGAAAACCAGACAACCCAACTGAAAACTTAGCAGGATTTTTATACAGTTAAAATATAGAACATTAATTAAATGCTTGAATTTTTTTTGAAGGACATTATCAGTTCTGACAGCGAGGAGGAATAAAGGAAAACAGAGATTACTTGCAAGGAAACCAGGATCCAGCCTCAGATATCAGAGGTTTCGTAGTGGGACTGATTGGCTCAGCATTCCACTTTGCTATCACAGTGGTGTTCTCTAACCAAAGTTTTCAGCATAGCAAGCAGCATTTCCCTTTGCAGGAAATTGTGATCATTCATCATTATTTTGCCTCCTCCGTTCTCCAAACTCATTGAAATTTGTCATAATATCATTTATGCCATTGGAATTGGGGGGGGGAGGGGGGGAGAGAAGAGAAAAAGAAAAGAAAAACAGAGGGGGAGAAGCATTAGACTTGTCATCTCAGTGGGAAAGGAAAGAAATTAAGGGTGTAATTACTGATCTCACAAGAGGGAGGAGCCAGGGATGAAGCTTGGAAACGGCTGCAAAAAGCAGAATTTGGAATAAATCGATTACAACGTACGGGAAAATGGCAAAGGTAGATTGGGGTTATTAAAACAATATGGTTTTCCCATTCTCCCCACACCCTCTCTCTCTCTTTCCTCTCCTCTCCTCTATTTCCCTCTCACTCTCCTCTCACTTTCACTCTTACACACTCTCTCTCTCTCCCTCTTCTCTCCTCTCCTCTCCTCTCTTTCTCTTTCCCTCTCCCTCTCCTCTCTCTTTCTCTCTTCCTCTCTCTCTCTCTTCCTCTTCTCTCCTCTATTTCCCTCTCACTCTCCTCTCACTCTCTCTCTCTCTTCCTCTCCTCTCCTCTTCTCTCTTTCTCTCTTTCTCTTTCCCTCTCCCTCTCCCCTCTCTTTCTCTTTCTCTTTCTCTCTCTCTCTCTCACACACACAGAGATGCATGCATGGTAGAAACCTCCTGAACATCATGTCAGAACTGAAGAAGCTTCTTGGATGACAAGTGAAGCATTTTCAAGGAAAAACAAAGTCCAGTTGCCTTTTGAAAAAGAACCTTTGAGACAATCATGATCTGAGTGACAGAGAATCTCCATAGACCCTCCTCCTGTACATCAGAAAATCTGACTTTTTTGGTTTTGAAAAAACAACAACAATAAATTATTCTCCTGTTTCATTTATAGGTGATAGTGTCTACCTGTTTTCCACCTCACGATTTCCACATTGTCATCAGAGTGGCGCATCTTGTTTTCAGGTTGGTTTGATTTCAGAGAACAAACCTTCTAGCTTCCCTCTGCTTCTGCACCATTTTGAATAACTATCCTCTCAAAATGCACATCAATAAGTGAGCTTGCATTTTTAAATAGGCCTCTAATTGGGACTCCCACCCACCAAATGTGTTTTGAAGTACACCAAGCAAAGTCAAGTGTTCAGATCTTGATGGAAAGGGGATTCCTTCCAACCTTGAAGATTCATTTTCTGTGATCATTAAAGCTTGCAGTATCTATTTGTATTGTCTTCCTGTTTGTTTCCATATCATTAGTATGTAATTCAAAAGCCTACCAAAGACAATGACCCACCAAAAATCAGTGTGTGAAATAGCTTTTATGCAAAAGGGAGCCGCGATTAAAATATCCATTTCTGTTGTCCTCCTGAAAACGTCCAAAGTCTAAAGAAATATAAGCGTCTACAAAAACGAGCCCACCGAGGCAATATTAATATGTGGAATAAGCTCTGTTCAAAAGAAAGCCATTGTAACAAGTTCATGTCTCATGATCCAATGCTCCAGATATTAGCTGAACCCATCCATTCCTTTCTGATCTCCCACAAATACCAGCTTTTGAAAATCGATTGATGTATTATAACAAGTAGTCCCTCCCTTTTCCCTTCCGTCCTTTAACAACTTTTTAGAGTCCTTTATTATTCTTTCTCTCTTTCTTTCTTGCTAAAGCTTAGGGGAATGTTTTCATATGGTGGAGTCTATATTAAATGCAGGAAGTTTTGGGTCCTTGTGTGAAACAATTCTTTATGTTAAAGGATGGCATATTTATCTGGCAAAGGTGCTCTTTTTTTGAAAATCTTGAATACTTTGTTCCAAAGTAGTACCACCATTCATCACTGGAGTTAAAGGTGAATGCATTGGAGCTTAAAATTCCAGTCCAAAGTTTGGACTTTGAACTTCAGCCTGATCTTCTCCTTCTCCTTCTCCTTCTCCTTCTCCTTCTCCTTCTCCTTCTCCTTCTCCTTCTCCTTCTCCTTCTCCT
>NW_020769394.1:2809529-2824749 GCF_900518735.1 Pseudonaja textilis
ATATATATATATATATATATAAAATATAATTTTTTGTAAAAGTGTAAAAAAAATTTCTGTAAAAGTCTGACTCACAGACAAACACAATACAGAAGCCTGATGATGGCAGATGAGATTCTGCCGAAACGTTGCTACAACTTTAAAAGCACAACTATAATGACGTGGGAAAATACCCGAACAAAGCTGAATACCATACATGTAAGCACCCGCGAAAACTTAAGAAAACAAATATAAAATTTTATTTATACATTTTTTTCCTTTGATATACATTAGTATTTAAAGAACAGTGTAATATCTGGATCAAAGTGCTTATACAAAATAATAATAATAATAGTACTAGTACTAGTAGTAATAATAATCATAATAGTAGTATTGATATTTATTTATATGTAATGAAAGTCTTACATCGTTTAGTTACACATACCACTATTATTTGTCATCTAATTTCTACCTTTTATCTAACCATGGAAAAAACAAATCCCATGTTGAAAAATGTTATGTTTCTTCCTTATTTTTTATTTTTAATGTCAATCTATTTATCTCCACACAATCTAGTATTTTTTTTAAATAATATTTCCATCTGTAGGCGTTTCCTCATTTATCCGATATTGTGCAAATACAATTCTTGCTGCTGTCAGCACATGTAATCTTAAATAAGTAATCCCTTTATTATAGTTATCTGGTAATATACCTAACAATCATATTTCTGTTTTTAAGTGTTGTTTTACCATTTTTTTCTAACCATGTATGTATTTTTGTCCAATTTTTTTCCCCCCTTTGGACAAGTCCACCACATGTGATAATAAGAACCCGGTATCTGGTTACATTTCCAACATTTAGTAGACATGTTTTTAAACATCGTTGCTAGCCTTGGCAGTGGCAAATGCAGATATATAATTATGGCATTTACATGATGGCATCATTGCCCGGGTCTTATGTTGGCATCATCACCAGAGGTGGTATTCAGCAGGTTCTGACCAGATCTGGAGAACGCTTTAGTGGAAATTTTGAGTAGTTTGGGGAACTGGCAAATCCCACCTCTGACTGGCCCCGCCCCCATCTATTGTCCACCTCCTGAGTCCCAACTGATTGGCTGGGTCTTCTTTGGTTGCCCTGCACAGGAGAACGGAGCTGGAAAGCAGGTTAGTGGGGTGAGGAGGGAATAGGATTTTGCAGTAACCTTCCCCTGCCATGCCCACCAAGCCACACCCACCAAGCCACATCACATCCACCAAGCCATGCCACGCCCACCAATCCACACCCACAGAACCAGTAGTAGATTTTGTTTTAATCCTATCACTGCTTCTTAACTTCATGATGATTCCTTGTCGTAGGGGCCTCGGAGGCTTACAGGGGGAATGACTGTAATTGGTCACCCACTTTCCAATTAGAATTCAGTCAATAATAATAGCTGGTTGGAATTAGTTGTGGCCCTGAGCCCATTTTGCAAGAATTCAGTAGGTATGCAATATTGCAGATTTATTTTGTTACTTCTGATATCAATTATGTTGTCAGAGTATTGACATGTTTAAATGTGAGTGCTCCAAGCTGGTGTAATTATTTAATATAAGTAGCACACCACCAGATCTTTGCCTTACAGATGTACAGTATGTAGGAGTCTTGTTTTTTTTTTAAAAAAATCTTATTTTTAAATTGTGTACTCATGTGAGTGGGAGACAGTTTCCCTTGATGTTAATTTTCACTAGAACTTTCACATCTGACCCATTTTGACACCTCCTCGTGTCAATCATTGGCCCTGTTGCTCTGCGATGGGTAATAATCCTATAGAGACTGCTTCTGTTGAGCAACATCTTTGTTTCACTTGTTATTCTTGACCTTGTGAGTCAACATCAAAGCTCACTTTCTTTGACCTGTGTGCCAAATCAAACGTGTTATTATGGCCAGAGACGTTTCTGTGAACTACAGGTTCTTTATTCATGATTTAATAGATGCTCATAAACCAAACTCTATGAATCATCCAGCCAGGGCTAAATAAGACATAGTCATAGATGCAGCTCTTTCATTCATCCATTTATGCTACTAGAATTGTCAACTTTAATAGTCAATCACTCCCAGGGATTCTTGTAGACATTTGTATTGAGGAAAACTTGGCTAAGGATGAACTCTAGCTAAATGTCTAGCAATGACCTGTATTTCCTTGACAACAAGTGGGAAAGGGAAGGGGGAGGAGGAAGGAAGAAGGAGGAAGGAAGGGAAAGGAGGACGAGGATGGAAGGGAGAAGAGGAGGAGGGAGGAGGAGGAGGGAGGAGGAAGAAGGAAGAGAGAAAAAAGAAGAAGGAAGGGAAAGAAGGAGAAGGAGGAAGCTGGAAGGTGGGAGGAGATGAATGGAAGGGAGAGGAGGAAGGAGGAGAAGGAAGATGGAAGGGGGGAGAAGGAGGAGGAGGAAGGAGGAGAAAGAGCTTTCAAACAATGCTGTTAGTAGGATGTACCTTAAGGATGAAGAAGAGACTGCATTTCTTATTTAATGTTGGAAAGAAACCTAACATTCCAATAATGTCATGGTCTTTGCCTTAAGTATTAAAAACTATAGGAAATAGAAGTGACTTATTGACTATTGCAACAAACAAATATAGTTCTGAATTTAGATTACGTTGCACCAATCTTTTTTTTTTTAATGCATACTGAGAGCATTTGCATCAAGACAAATTCCTTGTGTGTCACATCCCTTGGGAGTTTCAAGAGAAAAAGAAGTGTACAAAATAGAACAGAATAGAATTCTTTATTGGCCAAGTGTGATTGGACACACAAGGAATTTTTCTTGGTGCAAATGCTCTCAGTATGCATTAAAAAAAAAGATTGGTGCAACGTAATCTAAATTCAGAACTATATTTGTTTGTTGCAATAGTCAATACTTCACCTCTCTTTTTTTATATACAATTAAAAAACCTTGCCCAAGAATCATTTAATCTATCTCATCCTTCAGATAATGGTGCAGGCTTATCTAATCTATATAACTGCCATGGCTTTAATTGAGTAATGGCTAATAAGAATCCTTAAACAGATTAAATTAATTAAGCAAAAAAATGGCCCACTAATGGGAATCATAGATTCGATGGGAGGGGAATGTGTTTATTTTTGAAGTGTGGGCCGAATGACCTTGCTTGGATTTAGCAACTAAGTCGAACTGGACCTGGCTAAAATTTGGAGGACAAACTGCCAGGAATCTCGGGGTTTGTAGGCTAACCTAGACAACACTATGAATTTATCTCAGAAGAAAACCATGGCAAATGACTTTTAGACTGCTGCCAAGAAAACAGTTACCAGATGCAACCTTGGTTCAGTTTGAGGGAAACTTTATTGAACTGATCTTGAAAAGGTTAAGCAAGACTGAATCTAATTATCGGTGGGAGGGAGGACCATTGGGAAAATACAGGACTGTGAATTCGGCTGAGAGTTTGAAAACTCATCCTCAAGTGGGACAATGCCAAATTAGTTGTGTATTTATCCATGTCAGCTGTGTAGAGGTGTCCTCAGTTCTCAGCCTTGTTCCCTCAGGTTGGAAACTTGGGTAGATCAAATTCTACTCATCTAGGCTTCCTTGGATCCACCTAAGAAAGACACTTTCTACTGCTTGCATGGGCCATACATTTTTCTTGGGATGTTCTTGTATGAGAGGTCCTTGGTGCTCCCTGAGCTGTTATTTTCTTGCAAACGTTTCATTACCCAAACTAGTTAACACCAGTGCTACTCAGTAGAACTGGTGATGTTACCTACTTTAGGTAATGAAATCCCTGCAAGAAAACAACTACACTCAGGGAGTACCAAGGTCCCCTCATTGCAACACTGAGCTACAAACATTCTCCTTTATTGATGTCCCTGTATCTCAAGTTATTCTTCAGTTGTGATACCAGATCCTATCTGGATTGCCTGGATATAAACCATGTGATCCAGTGAAGGCTCTGGGGGCTGTTTTATAGTTAATTAACTAGGAGAAACAATGCTCAGATCAATTGGACTCTGTGATCCTCAGCCACAGTCCAGCCTTCTGTACTTCCACTTAATTCTGCCTGTTAAAAGACAAGCAGGAGCTTCTGGCTGATGAAGGTCTCTCTGAATTCAGGAACTGAGGAGTTAATTCTCCATGGAAGTCAAATTCCACTGAAGTGTGCTCCCCTGAGCTGGCTACTGCATCAGCTGATAAAATAGAAGACTAATTAAAGATACTTTTAAGTGCGAATCAATGAACAGTCAAGCTCCGGGAGAATTCTAGCATTGCATATCTACATTTGTACCAAATTTTCATTACTTTTCTTGGGCAGGAATGAAAGGTCCATGAAGTTTGATGGGGCATTTAAAAAAAAAAATCCCCACTGGAAACTTCTTGGTTGAAGACTTTTGCTGAAATTGGAGTTTCCAAAGTTGCATTGAAGTGGTGACTCTGGCTGAGTCTGATAGCGGTTGTCATGCTAACGAGAGAAGAGACCTATTTGTGCCATCCCTTATGCCTGGGATATGTGAATGGGTTGTGTGGAAAGGCTTAGTAAGCAAAGATAAAGATAAAGTTTCCCCTCGCACCTACGTGCTAATCCTTTCCGGCTCTAGGGGGCACCGGTGCTCATCTCCATTACAAAGCTGAAGAGCCAGCACTGTCCGAAAACGTCTCCGTGGTCATGTGGTCAGCATGACTAAATGCCAAAAGTGCACAGAACGCTGTTCCCTTCCCACCAAAGGGGTCCCATATTTTTCTACTTGCATTTTTTACATGCTTTCGAACTGCTAGGTTGGCAGAAGCTGGGACAAGTAAGAGGAGCTCACTCCCTTATGCGGTGCTAGGGATTCAAACCACTGAACTGCCGAACTTTCTGATTGACAACTGCATCCCTTAAGCAAAAATAGGGAAGATCAAATTTCTCATTGGTGCAATTCCTGCTGGGCCTGGACCTGTTCATCTCCCAGGGTGCTGATGACATCACCCTGAAGTCCATTTACATAGGTAACCAAAACCAAATACATGCAAATTTTACTGATTCATCTCTTGAAAAGATCTATAATTGCTGTGCTTCTGAGCATTGGCTGAAGGATCCAAACGGTTTGCTCTCTGCTCACCTTATTTCATATTAACACATGATGTGACCAAGGGGCTCAGAATTCCACCCTAGGAACTGCTTAAAAATGTGGATAATCTGTAAGTTCAATTCTCTCTTTTTAAAAAAATATATATATGGTGGGGCCAGTCAGAGGTGGGATTTGCTGGTTCTCCGAACTACTCAAAATGTCCTCTTCCAGTCCTTCAGAATTGGTCAGTACCTGCTGAATACTACCTCTGGTAAGAACCTGGAATTTGTGTGTTGTATTCTTCCTCTCCTCCTCCTCCCTTTTTAAAGATGGCCAACCATGTACCTATTTATCCAAAATTCAACTCTGTTTTGTTACTCTTACTCTTACTTGGTAAGAGGTAAGCCCACAGTCATGTCCCTGAGAAACAAGCTTAATTGTCCCAACCACCAATGACCACATTGGTCACTGAAGATGTTGGCCTTTCTGCAGTCATCTTATTGGACAACCATTTGTCTGAAACGGTATATAGTTGTCTGAAATGATAAAGAGAAGTTGGACTAGAAGACTTCCAAGGTCCCTTCAAACTTTGTTATTCTGTTCTTTGTTAAGGATACCTTTTTAAGGTTGGGATATGTGGTACTTTAGTCATTTCAAAATTCAAAGCTACTGTATTTTTGGACTTTCTTCTTAATTTGTAGACCTGGTTCAAAAGTTTGATGGCATCCAGATGCTGTCTATCCAACCAACCAACTGCTGCTGATGGTCCATATCCAAAGCTTTTCTATCCATACCCAATACCCTTTCCTAATGATCTTCTGAATCTGGTTTTGGGAAAAACTATAAACCAGGAGAATGATGGGGGAACATGATGAAATCCTGAAGCTTCTCAAAAGCTTAAGAAGTTTCGATGTTCTGCCCAGGGCAGTGGAAGGTCACTAACTTTAAATTTGGTTCTCAAGATGACATTCTGATAAATCTCAAACAGAACTGTTTGAAATAGAAATATGCATTGAAATATGCAATGAATTTCTGTATCTTATCAGGATTTCACGGCTGTGTAGCGAAAGCAAAAATATGCATGGCAAAAGCAAAGAACAAGATATCAAATCTCTGCTCCATTATGAATTTATTGCCGGTCAAGGTTACTTTGAGGATAAAAGTGGGCAAAATTATAACTTTGTCTGTCCGTGTAATATATTTTGAAATGTAGGAAAGGTAAAAACGCATGTTTCATCTAGGAGAAACATTTGCATAACATGCTCGGTAAGGGTTAATCATGATTAGTTTGCCTACTGTTGACCCAAAATCTGCCTGCTTGGTTGAGTGATGGTGTTTTGTATTATGTGAACCAGCATAATGGGTTACCTGAGTAATCACATTTTCTAAATGAGGCGAATGCAGACTTAAAAAGTCATAGAAATGTAAGCATTCCAATATGGGCAGATTGATATAGAAATGGTTTCCTGACCATGAAAAATGCAGAACACATTGGTCTACGGCCAGAAGTGATGTTCAGCAGATTCTGACCAGTTCTGGAGGACCGATAGAGGAAATTTTGAGTAGTTTGGAGAACCAGCCAATGCCACCTCTGACTGGCCCCACCAACCCCATCTATTCTCTTCCTCATGAATCCCAGCTGATTGTCTGGGTCTCCTTTGGTTGCCCTGCACAGGAGAATGGAACTGGAAAGCAGGTTAGTGGAGTGGGGAGAGAAGGGGGATTTTGCAGTATCCTTCCCCTGGATTAGGGTGGGAATGGATATTCTACAGCATCCTTCCCCTGCTATGCCCACCAAGCCACACCCCATGGAACCGGTAGTAAAAATATTTGAATCCCACCACTGTCTACAGCAGAGCAGATTTAAAGACACAGCTCAGCAGCTGATTTGAAAACCCAACAGAAATAGCTTTTTGTTTAACAGGATGTTTGATCATTTGGCATTTTATTTTTGCTCATCTGGTGTGCAGGGAGAGAAAGAAGAGAGGGAAAGAAAAAAAAAGACCAAGGAATGCCAAACTCCAACAAGAAAAATAAGACATCTCTTTCTGAACAACTGCTGGATATAGATTGCCACTCAGTACAAATGTTAAGCTGTACATCTGGGCATGGGTTACCCGAATCCTGTAGAAGCCTGCCAAGATGACCTTCTGGTCGTCCCTCCCCCCCCCCCCCCCCCAAAAAAATCAACATGTCACACTCATTTGCTGTGCTAGGAATGTCTCCAACTCAGCTCTGCTCTCGAAATAATCTAGTTCTGCTTAACAGATTAGTTACCAACTCCAGCCAAGAACATCATTTTCTGGCCCAAGCAAGGCTTTCTCAGATGCTTCCCAAAATTTGATATTCTGCTCGAAAGAAGCACATTTGATGCAGTCAAACAGATTGCTGGAAGGGACGATCCCCCAACTGCAGTGTTGAAACCCTCCATCTACTCATGTAATGGTGGCTTCTGCGTTTTTTACCATCCGTGCTCAGTTCAAATCCTCTTTGTGGCTCATGTTGAGAATGCCTGTGAGAGGACTACATCACACTTATACTTCCTTCATTTGGACAAGTGTGGTTGGACACACAAGGAATTTGTCTCCGGTATAGACGCGCTCGATGTAATTATGCAAAACAACGGACAATAACAGCAACAGCAACAGCAACAATAATAATAGTAATAATTGTACAGCCAATAAAAGGGGGAGATAAACAATAATAAAAGAGATATATAATAATAATGCAGCTACACAGTATTATGCATTATACACAGTGTATACATACACATTAGACACAAAAACAGTAGCCATTGTATTTTGTCAGCATAGTGATGGCACAAGGGAAGAAACTGTCCCTATGTTAGTTATCTGTGTGAGTTGTTCTCCTGCTTGAGCAGGGGGCTAGACTAGAAGACCTCCAATGTCCCTTCCATTCCATTCCATTCCATTTGATTCTATTCCTATTCTTCATTCCAGTATTTATTCTGTTATGTCTATTCTATTCTGTTCTGTGCTGTGCTGCGCTGCGCTGCCCTGTCCTATCCTATCCTATCCTATCCTATCCTATCCTATCCTATCCTATTTTATAGCACCATCCCAAAGGAAGGAGTTGAAACAGTTTGTGTCCCAGGATGCGAGGAGTCTGCAGATATCTACTCTTTCTGGCCTGCACAGTATACAAGTCTTTTAAGGAAGGCTGTCTGGCTCCAAATATTTATTGTGTGAAAGCCTTACCTGGGTGTGTGTGGGAGAGAATGAAGATATAACCAATGTATCCCCCTCCAGATTTGTGTGGAAGATCCATGGGTTCTTCATTAGGAAGAAGAACTGAATTCACCGCCCAACAAAGAAGACAAGGGGATCCATAATTGAGGTTCTGTTTGAGTGGTCCTTGATGCTCTCAGTTTGGGTAACGAAACATCTGTGCTCTGACCTAGGCTTCCTTAGAAAGCATAAAACACAATCTTAGTCCCAGCAAAAAGCTCTTTTATTTCCACGGCTGTGAATTACGTTCATTCACAGCCTGCAAGGCTTCGCAAACAGTCTTTCAGAAGAACGTTCATAAGCACCCACCCTTATCACACTTGGAATGCGGCCAGAGAACTAACTGCCAAATGCAGGGCAAGGTCAAACTTGACATAGAGTCAAACAGAAGTTTTAAAGCTTGAATCAGTCAGACAAACTAATTGCTTCCTGCAAAAGCTCACCTCCCGTTCACTCCTCTTTTATGTTCTATGGGAGGGGCCAATCATCTCCGAGGTGTGGCCTTATTCCTGAGTCAACCGTGCTTTCTCAATTGCCCTTGTCGTCTGGTAGCCCTGCACATGCGCAGTCTGGGAACTGGTTCCAAAACCTCCCCTGCCTCACTGATGTTTGCGTCTGAAGGCAGCTAGTGACTGCCAGCCTGCTCTGGCCCCATCCCTGCCTCTGATGCAGAGCCCTCATCCGAACTCTCCTCAGCCTCTAAGACTGGCCCAGGTTCCTCCCCAACCTCCTCACTACTGTCCAACTCTGCTGCCAGCTCCGTCAGCCGCCGCAGGGCCACAACAATCTGCAAGAAAACAACCCGACTCAGAGAGCACCAAGGACCCCTCATTTCAACCCCAATTCTCCTTTATTGGCTTCTATTGGAGCTTTGAAGGAAAACATGACAGTCATCAAATCCGAATGGGAAGGAAAAGTTACAGAGCTCATCTAGTGGAATATAAGCCACTGTTTTCAAAACGAATAACTAAATGTCATATTTTTTTACATTTCCCTTGAAGTGAATATCTCATTAAAGTTTCTAAGAGGATGGCAAGTACCTATAGATATAGATGTAGAGAATAACAAAACCAAAACCAGAAATAAAAATAAAAATAAATGAAAGAAGGCATGTTGTGCTGATGTTAATGAGTACACATCCTTGATTGTTCTGTTTTGGTTCTCGCCGCTTGTTCATCAACACTTCAAGGGAGAATAATCAGATCCGAAGCACTTCTAGGCATGCTCATCTTTCAATCTGACTCCATCAATCTTCTCTGCAACCTCCTGAAAACGCAGAGCCTCATCATTTTCTACCCACTTCATGTTGTTGAAGAAACTCAGATGAGGCCAATACTTATTACAAAAATAAGAAAAACAAAGAAAGGAATGGATTTCATGAGACTATGCAGTATTGTGCCCACAATTTATTTTTAAAGTAGAAATATGAGGCCAGGATTGTGATCTCACTTTCTCCACAGCTATTGTCCTTTCCATCCTTGGGATTATAAAACTGTTAAACAGCAACATCTAGGTAGAACCTCAGGATTTTCTTGTTTATAAGTGCATTCTTTCACTTAAGATGCCTTAATGGATGCAGTTAATCTACAATCCATAGGTCTTTTTGTTGCAGTAATTAAAGGAGTGTGGCCCTATGGCCAGTCTACTCCATTTCTCCAGGATAATTTACCAGAGAAATATGGAGAAGTCATCTACTCCAGTTGTCCCAAAAGTGCTTTTCCAAAAAACAACTAGACTTTCTTGGTTTTTTCTTTGAAAACATTTTGCTTCTTCATCCAAGAAGCTTTTTGGATGAGAAGCAAAATGTTTTCAAAGGAAAAAACCCAAGAAAATCCAGTTGCCTTTTGGAAAGTAGCTTTGGAACAACCATCACTTAGATGTTTGAGAAACTACATAGACATCTGCTCTAGTTCTTTGCTCACAAACTGAACTACTTTAGATGGCCCTTTGGATGCTTGGTACACAAATTGTCTGCTACAACATTCTACCTGTCAACAACTACTTCAGCTTCAACCGCAATAATACATGGGAAAACAATAGATACAACTCAAAGTAAACCGCTCCAAACTCAATTGCAGAAAATAAGACCCTTCAGCAACAGAGTCGTCAATACCTGAACGACTGTTACATACTCAAACCCCCAAAACTTTAACCATAAACTGTCTACTGTGGACCTCACTCCATTCCTAAGAGATCTATAAGGGGGCGTGCATAACGCACCAGCGTGCCTACTGTCCCTGTCCTACTGTTCCCATTTATTTGTATTCATTTATTATGTATATACTTAAACCAGTTTATACTCATATATTTATGTGTTATGTTCATACTTATACTTGTTTTCTTATACATGCTTGACAAACTAAACTAAATAAAATAAATAAATACTCATGTGTTTTCTCTGATGTCCATTTTAATTTGTGATATTGTGGCTTACTGCAAAGCACCTCAAAGGTGTTGAAATGATGACAATCCTTCATCCACCATTCAGCAGGTGCTATGAAGAGTTGGGAAACTCCATACCAAGATATGTCTCATTGGTGACCAAGTTAAGGCAATAGGAACAATCATTTGTATTTATAGCTAGTTTTCATGTTCTCTGAGAGAGATTTATACGTCATTTTGTTTTCTAATCTTCTCCTGTTAGTAGTTCTGCAGGACATAGCAAAACAATATAAGGATTATAAAGAATATAGATGCCCTAAGTAACATACTTTATATAAGTATTGATTATCCAATGTGCTTAGCTTAAGGGAAAAGAAAATAAGACTTTTTATGTCTAAATATCAAGAAAGACAATTCGGATATTATGTGCTTTGGATGATTATTTTGGCTTTCAGTTATGTGAGATTCTTATATACAAGGAAATGATGTTGTTGTTTTTTTTCCCCAAGGTCAAATTCGGAAAAGATACAAATACTCAAGACTAAGACAGAGTGGCCCTGTAGAAATAAAGAAAGATTTGGAAGTCACACTTTCATTATAGTGCAGAATGTTGGAACTTTAAAAAAAAATGAAAAGTTTCCTAGGATCTCCAGGAAAAAAAGAAAAGAAAACCTAATGAAGAATTCAAGCAGAAGAACAGAGAGCCCTTGGTCACAGATGCTATAGCTTGGATGCCTTTAAAGAATAGGTGTTGAACTCATAAATAACCTTTCCAAACCTGAAATTGGGTTAATGCGATTGGTTTAACTTGGTTTCTGCATATACTGATGTTCTGCTTTGGCTCAATAATTGCTATTGCCAGACTTGAGCATGGATGGGAAAGGAGGAAGGTTGGAATTTAGCAAAAGGAAGGAAGGACAGGGAGAGGGAGAAGAGAGGAGAGGAAGAAGAGATGGAAAGGTAGAGGAAGAAGAGAGGGAGAGGGAGAAGAGGGGAGGGGGACAGGGAGAAGAGAGGGAAAGGGAGAGAAGAGGAGGGGAAAGGAGAGGGAAGGGAAGGGAGAGGGAGAGGAGAGGGAGAAGAGATGGAAAGAGAGAGGAGAGGAAAGGAACACATTGCTACTGAAACAATAAATAGAATTCTATAAAAACAGCTGATCGTTGCAGAACAATAATTCTGCAACGTGCGGTACAAAACAGGAAGTCCGAAGTCAGACCATTGAACCATAAGCTAACCCAACAGTTTACTTTTGCAAAACATGCAGAACCAAAAAAAAAAAGAGCAAAGGCTAACCAAGGTTCAAACCTGTGAAGATTAGCAAATGAAATTAGTAGGGCTGCCTTGGAATGAATATTGGTTGTTTCCAGCATAACATGAAGGAAAAAAATGTGACTGTTACAAATAAATTTAGGAATAAATAATGTGCTTTTTTTAAAATGGAAAGGTCTGTAATTTTCACATGAAGCTATCTGAATCGATCATATCACAAGAAACTTAAAAAAAAACCAAACCCAACCAACCAAAATATATCTCTTTTTTAAATGGAAAAATACTTGCAAGAAATGAGTTATAAGAAAAAGAAAATCTGTTGAAAACACGGATTTGCTGGTGATGTAGAGTACAAATAGTTGCGTATTTCTTCCTGAAGGTACAAACAGCAAAGTTGAATATAACATTAAGTCAGTCAGGTGAAAAAATTTGGAGGAAGTATTGATGCCTTCCTAATGTCGGCTTTATTCAAGTTCCAGCAAATCTTTGGCAAGTTTCTTTCAGTACAGAGAATCTTCCCACAGCATGTGAAGCATGGATTAATTTAAAATAAGTACAAAGGGGGAGAAATGAAATCAAACCTCAAAATGTATTTGTTCAGTGAGGCAAAAGGAAAAGACGGTTGATACGAGATCCTAACTTGCCTCTTTTATTTTAAAATAATCACAAAAACACCCAATCTTCGCCTTCATTTTCAGGTTCTTACCTTAAAAAAAAAAGGAGATGAAATTCAAACAGACCAACGCATGAAAGTAAATGCAACAAGTATAAGAGATAAAGTCTTCAGATGTACCAACGTTAATTAAAGGAAGACAAGTATGTTGTAGCTAATGTTCACGGAGGTAAACAGCAAAAGATCAGACTGTTGATTTTACTGGGCATTTTTTTAAAATCGTTGTTCTGGAATCGATTCTTGGCAAGGAAAATGTGTATTAGAAAATTACTATTCTGAATTAATCAGCCGTAGGCCATTTATTTTTAGTGCTGTCATAATTTCAAAGCATGTAGAACAAATGATCATGTTGAAGTCCACCTGCAACTTATGACCATGGCTTCAGGATAGGATAGGATAGGATAGGATGGGATGGGATGGGATGGGATGGGATGGGATGGGATAGGATAGGATAGGATAGGATAGGATAGGATAGGATAACATAGCATAGCGTAGCATAGCATAGCGTAGCATAGAATAGAATAATGAAGAATAGCATAGAATAATAGAATAATATAGCATAGCATACAATAATAAAGAACAGAACAGAACAGAACAGAATAGAATATATGGAATGGAATGGAGTAGAATTCAGAACAGAATAGAATAGAATAATAACATAGCATAGAATAATGAAGAATAGAATAATAGAATAGAATAATAGCATAGCCTAGCACAGAATAGAAGAGCATAATGAATAATAGAATAGAATAGAAGAAGAGAAGAGAAGAGAAGAGAAGAGAAGAGAAGAGAAGAGAAGAGAAGAGAAGAGAAGAGATGAGGAGAGGAGAGGAGAGGAGAATGGAGAATGGAGAATGGAGAATGGAGAATGGAGAATGGAGAATAAATAGAGAACAGAGCAGAACAGGAGAATAGAATAGTTTTTTGTCCAAGTGTGATTGGATGACGCAAAAAAGTATTGGAGAAGGATAAGAACTGGATGCTTTGTGAGTGTTTTTCCCTGAATGTGTGTTTGTCTCAGAAAGACATAATACCTTTAAATAGCGCTTTCTTTATGGTGCCTGACAAAATGATTGATTGCGTTGAAGCCTTCCTCGAAATGTACATTTTTCCTTTCCCCCCAACTTCTGGATCAGGATGCCCAGATGTTTAAAACTTACCCAAGAACAAAGCATGGGGGAAAAAAAAACCATGAGAGGCAGTGCAAACCCACAAGCGAAATGCACAACGGCCTATCACCAAGAAATACAACAATGCTTAAATGGCTTTAACTGCATGGGTCAATGTTGTGTGATTGAGGTCTGCAGTACGCATTGTAAATTCATTTGAGGGAGCTGCGGATGTGTTTTCAGGATCACAGGATACATTTCCCCGGTTGCAGGATCAAAGATTGAATTATTCCTCCCAATTTTCGATGACAGGTTTTATCCCCAGCGAAGAACGGTGAGATGACTCTTGTCTGGATTGCTCATCCTAGTTGTATTCCGAATCCTAAACCCAGGGGGTGGGGCTGCTGAGGGTTCGCAGGGGGTTCAAGAGAGCCCCCAGCTAAGATTCTGTGCAGTTCAGAGAACCCCAAAATCCCACTCTTGGCTGGCCCCGCCCACCCTGCCCCCTCTCCTCCCAGGAGTCCCCAGGTGGCCCATTTTGGATGCAGGTAAGTACAAGGCCTGCACAGAGACTCAGGGAGGGTGGAAAACAGGCCTCCCGGAAGTTCAGGAAGGCCGGAAATGGGCCTGTTTCCAGCTTCCAGAGAACCTCCGGAGGCTGTTTTCACCCTCCCAGAGTCTCGAGGAAAGCCTCCGGAATCCGGGGAGAGCAAAAACACCCCACCCCCATGGTGCAGGAAGCTAACTAGGCCACACCCACCATAGCCACACCCACCCAGGAACCGGGCAGAGAAAACCCGCTGCTAAAATTTTTGAAGCCCACCCCTGCCTAAACTCGTCATGTTCGGTGCAATTTTGCAACGTTCTTTCTCGTGAAATAATTACTCGACTTACAATTTGTTTCGGGACTGTTCGAAGTGACAACGGCACCGGAAAGCAGCGACTCATCACTGTTTTCACACGTATGACAGGTTGCAGCATCCCCATGGTCACGCCATCAAAATTCAACCTCTTGGCAACTGACTCATATTTAAGATGGTTGGCACTGTCCTGGGGTCATGCAACCCTCTTTTATGACCTTTTGACAAGCAAACTCGAGTGGGAATCCCGAACTACTTAACAACTGTGTTACTAACTTAACAATTGCAGTGGTTCACTTAACAATGGTGGCAAGAAAAGTTGCGAAATGGGTCAACATTCATTTGAGAAATGACTCGCTTAGCAACAGAAATTTTGGGCTCAATTGTGGTAGTAAGTCAAGGACTACCTGCATTGCAGTGGGATAACCTTTCCTTTCCTTTCCTTTCCTTTCCTTTTTTTCCTTTCCTTTCCTCCTTTTTCCTGTTCATCCTTTCCTCTCCTTTCCTCCTTTTTTCCTGTTCATCCTCTCCTCTTTTTCTCCTCTCCTCTCCTCTCCTTTCCTTTTTTTCCTGTTCATCCTCTCCTCTCCTTTCCTTTCCTCCTTTTTCCTGTTAATCCTTTCCTTTTCCTCTCCTTTCCTCCTTTTTTCCTGTTCATCCTT
>NW_020769394.1:2824759-2839706 GCF_900518735.1 Pseudonaja textilis
TCCTTTCCTTTCCTCTTTTTTTCCTATTCATCCTCTCCTCTCCTTTCCTTTCCTCCTTTTTCCTGTTCATCCTTTCCTTTTCTCTCCTCTCCTTTCTTTTGCTTTGCTTCCCTTCCCTTCCCTTCCCTTCCCTTCCCTTCGCTTCCCTTCCCTTCCCTTCTCTTTTCTTCTTTTTCAAAACTACCTGCATTTTTGAGTGTTTTGCTGAGACCCACAATGCAAAGGATAGAGGGTAGGGTCAGGGCAAAAATCTAATGTCCCTTCTTAGCATTTAATTAAAATTAAAGGTTACAGTAGGGTTACTCTTCAGCCATGTGTTGAATAATCCTCCTTTTCTGCCATATTAAAAAAAAAAAATCTCAATTATGCACACCTCTGTGTAAGTCTCTGTGGGCCACATCCAAAGCTTTCAGAGGTCACATCCATTTCAGGTTAGTGTTGTGCATCTTTAAGTATAGTGTAGGGTGTGCATATTTTAATTATATAAAGGTGCTAAGATAGTTTCAACATTAATCAAAATAAAGCCACTGGTGAATGGCTATATTGTTACAGCAGTAAATAATGCTTCTCTTTTCATATTTCAAGGGAAACTCAGTTCTAGTTTTTTTTTCCAATGCTTTCATCTACTACCAATTCAGAATTCAATACAGGTAGTCCTTGACCTACAACAGTTTTTTTAGTGACCCTTCAGAGTTACATCAGCTCTGAAAAAAAATGACTTATAACCGTTTTTCACCCTTACAACTACTTCAGCCTCCCTGTGGTCACATGGTCAAAATTCAGACACTTGGCAACTGACTCATACTTATGATGGCTGCAGTGTCCCTGGATCACATGATCCCCTTTTGCGAACTTCTGACGAGGAAAGTCAAGCGGGAAGCCGGATTCATTTCACAACCTTGTTACTAACTTGCAGTGATTCACTTCACGACTGTGGCAAGAATGGCTGTAAAACGGGGCAAAGTTCATATAACAAATGTCTCGTGTAGCAACAGAAATGTTGGACTCAGTTGTGGTCATAAGTCAGGAATTACCTGTATTAGCACAACTTATCTAAGGCAGAACCAATTTTTATTTCAATACTTGGCCAACACTTTCTAAGTATGCTAAGGTAAAAGATAAAGGTTCCCCTCATGCATCCGTGCTAATCATTTCAGGCTTTAGGGGGCAGTGCTCATCTCCGCTACAAAGCCGAAGAGCCAGTGTTGTCCAAAGACGTCTCCGTGGTCATGTGGCTGGCATGATTAAACACCTAAGGTGCATGGAACGCCGTTACCTTCCCACCAAAGCGGTCCCTATTTTTCTACTTGCATTTTTACCTGCTTTCAAACTGATAGGATGGCAGAAGCTGGGACAAGTAACTGGAGCTCACTCTGCAATGCGGCGCTAGGGATTCGAACCGCTGAGCTGCCAACCTTTCTGATCGATGAGCTCAGCGTCTTAGCCACTGAGCCGCCATGTCCCTTCCTAAGTATACTACAGAATAGCAATTTCCTGATCCTTTAAATTGAAAGGCTCAGGAAAAAACCTGTTCATAAATTTCAAAAATAGGAGAAGCCCAGGGATATCGAGAAAAAACTCATCCAGATCCCGGACCTAAGATATCACTTTCATTCATGAGTGTTATTGTTCTGACCCAGCTCCCCAAACACGATGAACCCACTGTATTTAAATCAATAATTCATTTATTAGGAGTGCTAGCAGACCCAGCAAAAACTTCTCTTCTCTCTCACCTCAGGTTAACAAATCTGTCCAGCAGGGAGATGAATAGTTCTCTACCACACCCATTCATCTCTGCCCCCTGCCTTTTCTCCCCGGAGCTAGGGTGGGGCTTCGGTAGCAGCGGTGGCTTTTCCGTCCCAGGGACCGGCCCATAGATTTCCACTGCTCTCCTCTCCTCTGCTTTCTACACATCCATGTGTCAGGCACTGGACCCAGCTATTCCTCCTCTTCCTCATCAGCCACCTCCAAATCTGGGGTCTGTTAGCTCTCCATCTGTGGCCTGACAGACAGCTCAGTTTCTCTCTCTCTCTCTCTCTCTCTCTCTCTCCCAGCCTTATTCCCTCTTCCCCCTCAGAGCTCTCAGGTTGCCCCGAGGCTGATCCTGACTCTCCCACGCCTCTTCCTCCTCTGATTCAGCTGCAGGAGGGGTTGGTAGCTGACAGGCCACAACAGTTATATACACGTCTTGGCTACAAAAGCTTGATTTACAAATTGCCTATTTCAAAACTGGGTTAAATTTCCAATACCTACCCACTGCAGCACAGTTGGGTGAGTGGAACTCTGGTTTTTGGCCTGTTTCCATCTCTACTTGAAGACTTTTACAGGGTTCAGTCGAGTCTTTCTCAGAAATTGCATTTTTACATTTTTGCATTGATCAGAATGCATAGGGGAATTGTACACGGTGTATGTGCGAGTCTTCAACTCAACATATAATGCCATTTTTTGTTGTTGAAGGCAGTAAAAAAACAACAACAGCTCGCTGCTTGTTAATCAAGTCCATAACCATCTTGTTGTTATCACCCAATCTGTTGACCTGCCCATCTTATTTGCCTATCTTCTCTTATTCTGTTTTGGGCTCTAAATGCAAATGAAATGTTTTTACCCTTTTCTAAAATAACACTCCACAAGCTTTCAACTCAACAGGAGCCCAAAAATGATGGCACTTGGTACATGCAGCACTTACTCTTAAAAGCCAATCTATGGCTTTCAAATGACAGGCCTTAGTCTCAATTTTATATGTCATAATTATATATCGCATGCCTCTGCTTAAAAGCAGACTGTCCTTCTAAGAATATCACACATATTTGCACCAAATAATGCACACAAAGTAAACTTAAGTGTTTTGTACACCTGGCAAATCTTATTTCAGGACTTTGTGAATCAGAATGGCAATAAATAGCGGAAAAACAAATTTAGAAGGGACCTTGGAGGATCTTCTAGTCTACCCTCCTGCTCAAGCAGGAGTCCCTATACCATTTCAGACAAATGGTTGTCCAATCTCCTCTTAAAAACTTCCAGTGTTGGAGTTCCCACAATTCTGGAGGGAAGATATTCCATTGGGTGATTGACTGATTAATTGTTGTGTCAGAAAATTTCTCTTTAGTGCTAAGTTGCTTCTCTACTTGATTAGTTTCCATCCGTTGTTTTTTGTCCTGCTTCTTGTATTGAAAAATATCTTGAAAAATTGGGGGGGGGGGGGGGGGGAGCCATCTAGCAATTTTTAAAAAAGGACTTGACCATGACTGCCGATTTCTTCAGCGTGCTTTTGTGATCTCCGTTTAGTTTGGAGTCAACCTCAGATAGTGACTTGTTGTTTCTCTCTCTTCTCACCTGCTACAATGCACATTTCTTTCTATTGATTCTTTTTCATTGCTACCATCCAAACATTCTATAAACTCAGGGGAAGAACCAGGGTTGATTACCTTTGATTATTGAATCTATTTAGATTGAAGGTGCTGTCAACACTCAGTTGAAACTACAATTCTGCAGATATTCTTTGGATTGCCACTCTGAGAATTCCTCTCCATTTAATTTTGAGCAGCTCAATAGATGATAGATAGTAGAGGGCGGGGGAGGGAAGGGGGATAGGTAGGTAGGTAGATGATAGATTGATAGATAGATAGATAGATAGATAGATAGATAGATAGATAGATAGATGGACAGTTGTGAAAGGAAGGAAGGAAGGAAGGAAGGAAGGAAGGAAGGAAGGAAGGAAGGAAGGAAGGAAGGAAGGAAGGAAGGAAGGAAGGAAGGAAGGAAGGAAAGGCAGATAAATGGACAAGATGATAGATAGATAGATAGATAGATAGATAGATAGATAGATAGATAGATAGATGATAGAATTCTTTCTTGGCCAAGTGTGATTGGACACACAAGGAATTTGTCTTGGTGCAAATGCTCTCAGTGTACATAAAAGAAAAGAGACATTCGATAGATAGATAGATAGATAGATAGATAGACAGACAGACAGACAGATAGATAGATAGATAGATAGATAGATAGATAGATAGATAGATAGATGACAGACAGACAGATGACAGACAGACAGATCTGCAGACTCTCATCTTGCCTGATGGAAACATAACTATTAACTTGCATAAGCATGTTGATTTTTTTTTTCTATCTGTACAGATTGAAATAAATAAACCAGCTAAATTTCCTCCATGCTATTTCTTTAGGCTTCTGTGGGTTTGTTCTTCTTCCTTGTTTTCCTTGTCTCCAAGTTTAATTAGAAGGTTAATTGTAAAATCGAAGCATGTACAATCAACAGCCTTTTTTTGTGTGAGGTGAGGTGAAGAGGCGATGCAATTTACTCTGATGAAAGCACACTTTGGCCTTCATAAACTTCTGCCACAACTGAAGTAGGCTCTCTCCCAATTTGCCAAAGCTAGAAGAGGCCTTCTGCTCAGGTGGTCACACTTAAGTTGGAAGCATCAGAAAAGTGTTCAGTGCACACAGCTCAAAAGAGGAGACCTGGAGAAGGATTATGTCTGCCTGGCGAAGGACTGAAGTCTCTTTGGCTCTTCTCCAGTTCATCACAACATGGAAAATGGGAGAGAATTTGCAATGCAATTCTCTCACTTTTAATTGACTCTCCAGGATTCTTCAACTGCACAAGTGTTTGCTACTTTACTTCCTTTGAATAAAAGTCTCAGGGTGAAGCCCTTCTGTAAGCAGGCGATGCTACTGAAACATACTTTTTTTTTTTTTTAATCAAATGGTGTGCTCTTGAAATATCTCTCTTGGTTAATAAAACTGGCCACTCCAACATGCTGTTCCTGTTTGAAAAAAAGCCCTTTAATTTATTATGCTGTTTTGCCATGGACTTGACAAGAAGTGTCTGTTTCCTCTCCTATATTTCAAAATAAAGCCAGTTACAGAGTTGGAAGGAGCCTTGTAGGTCATCTAGTCCAACCCCCCTTCCCAAGTAGACCCTACACCATTTCTGACAGGTAGGAGTCCGATCTCTTCTTGAAAGCTCCCAAGAATGAAGCTCGCACAACTTTTGAAGGCAACTTCTGTTGCATGGGTTGATTGTTCTCACGGTCAGTAAATTCTTCCTTATTTCCAGGTTGAATCTCCCCTTGTTCAGTTTCCATCCATTATTCCTTGCCTGGCCTTTGGGTGCCTTGGAAAAATAGCTTGACCCCTCCCTATCTGTGGCAGGCCCTCAAATATTGGAATACGGTTATCATGTCTCCTCTGGTCCTTCACTAGACTAGCCATGCCCAGTTCCTGCAACCAGGAGGCCCATGCATCAGAAATACCATGGATGGTCAAACAGGATCTGAACTTACAGCTTGACTGTATGAAGAAGAGGAAGTAAGCAATGAGGTAAACTTGGAGTATCATCTGCCCAATCCAGGATGATGGAAAAATTAACCAACATAGGAATGAGAGTAAACTGGCTAAATAACTTAGAAATGGCCCCTTTACTTCTTTGAACAAATTTTTCAAAGAGAAATCAAAGAGAAAAACCTTCTTCAAGATACACTGTTATAAACTATAGTTTTCTGTCACAGGCCTCTCTTCTTCATCTAAATCATTTAAGAGTCTGTAGACACTGAAGGAGATACAAAGTTAATGTCTCTATTTAGCTCATCTTAGAAACAGGGGACTTCATACGCCTAACTTCTTTGGAAGTTTTCTTTTTTCTTTTTCAATTTAGCAACTTCAATTTGAATCATGGAAGGTTGCCCCCTAAACTGGTCAGATCCTGCTTGGGCTTGCAAACCCAGAAAATATCAGCCAGGTGCTGAAACCAAGGTGATATTCGCATTGAGTCAACTAAGGCCCATTGCAAGTCATTGGCTTGGACTCAATTCAACAAATCAGAATGCAATAAGAGAATCATGGAACAGCTGGCTTAAGATGTATTGTGTGACATAGCTTAAGCCTGCTGTACTGTTAAATATATACAACATTTTTAAATACCATTGAAAGGCCTACATAGTAGATCATCTTGAATAGAGCAAAGGGTTAGATAAAATTGTACTTTTTATGCCTACAAATCTTCCCCATATAGCTGGTAAGAAATAGAAGGAAAATATTGAAATATTGATTAGTTAAACAATGAAATTTTGGAATTTAATATGAATAGGACTATTATTAGTAGAGCTACAAGGACTTGTTAAATGTATTAAGTATGATTACTGATGTTTTATTTGTGGCAAAAGGAAGGATATATTTGATGAATGAAATGTTATATTTAAAAAAACTATTAGGGAGTATTCTTGAGAACTGTAGCGGCATAACTGAAAGTTAGAATTGGGATGGAATTGAAGAGAGGGGAAATAATGGTATACATTTCCTTAATAATAAGATGATGTAAGAAAAAGAAAGGAAACCATAATTCAAATGAGGGTGATATTAAGTGTATTTGAATAACACGAGGATTAGCCTAAAAGAACCAATATAATGAAATATTGAATATATAAATGAATAGAAGACTATAATGGAATATAAGGATGTGTATTAATGCACATTAATTAGAATGAAACAAGATTGTGGGAAAATAGTTAGAATGATTATTAATATGTTGTTGGATGTAAAATGTAAAACACTCAGGTGTCATATTTTTCACACATTGATATGTATGTAAAATAAAAATAAAAACTTTATTTAAAAAAAAAAAGAAATAAAAGGAGAGCATGTCAATTTAGGGCATGAATTATTCCAACGATGTAAGAAACAGAATCTTGGTGTATAGTCATATGCACAATTGCGCCAAGAGCTACATAATTACATGCTCATAAAATGCACGTGTTTTGTGATACTAAATCCATATGTGAAGTGGCTGTAAACAAACTCAGATTGGATTCCAGATTGCTTGCAAGGCATTTTACTGGCAAACTTAAACTCTCCCGTGTCAATAGACAGATTTACTGGCCTCCAAACTGACCTATTATTTGTCCCAAGGGAAAATGAAAATTCAACACGCTTCAGGACACTGCCTGTTTCTTCTGAAGAATTTTTATTTTCAATGTGTCACATTTTTAACCCAGGTCTCCACCCCTGGCTTCATTACATGTCCTCCACACTTTTTTTATTTTCCAAAATTTATCTAATTGAAAAGGAGCAGTCCAATTATTCCGGCGCTGTTCTGCACAATGCCGTATTGATTCCCAATATTCGTAAGGTCCATTCATTACAACAAATTTCTACCCACAATGTCAAAAGAACCAGAGAAGTGGTGTTTATCTCTTGCATGCAGCCATTCTGGTGGGTGTGATTGTTAAGATAAAGAAGTTGGGATTCTTCTGTTAGGGAAAGAGGTTGTTGTATCAGGCAATTGTGAGGAGTTTACACAAGATGCATCAAGAGGAACTGTCATGGTTGACTTGCAAAGCACCTATCGCTCCTCGCAGCTTGACGAGGAAGCTAAGGGAGTAGGACGTGGCTATGATTGGAAATGCATGAGAAGCAGAAAGGAGGAAAGGAATTTATGTGAGCTGTTGGAGCCTGAGAAAAATCTTGCAGTCCCAAGGTCAGAAGCTGAAGACTTTTGAAATGTGTGCCCTGTTTCTCAGAACAAAATGCTTAGCCTGGATTGGTGGACAGTGGACACTGGTCAGCCCAGGGAAGGAAAAGGGAGTTTCACTATACTGCGCTTTGTGCCAAAATCTCAGAAACTGGCTTCACTTCTGTGCCTGCATGGATCTGTCAATAAAGTGATAAAAAATATCCCAGGGTTTTCTTTTTGCTGTGCATACCAAGGGGATGGTTGACAGGAAAACCCATGATCAGCTGTGGCCAATCAAAAGGTTTAACTATCATTTCTGTTCATGCCATCACCTCAGGACCTTTTAGCGCATCCACAATCCCAGTCTCTGGATAAAATGCTTAGATGATTTTCGAGGTGGGGAGGAGTGAGAGAAAAATATTAAAAGAGTGAGTATACGGGAGAAAAAGAGAAAAGAAGAGAGTTTTCAGAAAGATAGAATAGGTAGCAAAATCCTTCTTCAGTTGCAGTCTGAGGGACCCTGATGAATGTTTATAAAATGATGCGTAAAGGGTGATTAGTAAGACATTATATGATGTCCATAAAAGTCAGGATCATTTAATGAAACTGATTGGCAGTAAATTTAGAATAGTTTTCTCTGTCTTTTACCCATTTAGGGAATTTATGGGGTTCACTGCCATGAGGTCTATTGATGTCCATTAGCTTAGATGTTTAAGCAGGTTTATAAGGGGCAAGTGTGAATTTTAGTGCATGGCATTAAAAAAATATATCAGCGTTTACCCACTTTACAGTTGTCACTGGATTTGAGATGGGCTTTTGACACCCTATTCAAAAGTGGAAAGGCTGAAAGACAGAGTGAGGGATTTTTGCATTTAATGATCATTAGATTAACAGATTAACAGAGTTGGAAGGTACATTGTAGATCATCTAATTCAACCCCCCCACCCAAGTAGGAGACCCTACACCATTTTTTGACAGATGGCAGTCCAGTCTTTTCTCGAAAGCTTCCAGTGATGAAACTATCACAACTTCCGAAGGCAACTTCTGTTCCCTTGGTTGATTGTTCTCACTGTCAGAAAGTTTCTCCTTATTTCCAGGTTGAATCTCTCCTTATTCAGTTTCCATGCATTATTCCTTGTCTGGCCTTCGGGTACCTTGGAAAATAGCTTGACCCTTTCCTCTTCTCTGTGGCAGTCCCTCAAATATTGGAAGACTGCTTTCATGTCACTCCTGGTCCTTCTCTTCACTAGACTAGCCAGGCCCAGTTCCTGCAACTGTTCATTGTATGTTTTAGCCTCCAGTCCCTTCATCAACTTGGTTGCTCTTCTCTGCCCTCTTTCTGGAGTCTCAACATCTTTTTATAGTGTGGTGACCAAAACTAGGTGCAGTATTCTAGGTGTGCTTTTACTAAGGCTTTATAAAGTGGTATTAGTACCTCATTAGATACCCAAGGATTGTGTGAAAATATCCTATTTTACATTGTATGTTCCTCTCCTCAACCATCTTCCCTGGCTTTGCACACCTTACAAGGTAGAGTTTATGTTGTTGTTTTAATCATGCAATCAAATTTTTTTAAAAAAAAACTATGCTTGGGCTAATGGTTCTAAGTCGTTAAAGGTTACTGATATTTATATCTTTATGTCTTTATTGTGCATCTGGTTTCTGCTGATGTGTGGGAGACACAGGAATGCACCATGTTTGATAACAAGACTGATGGAAAAGGAAATTCATATTTAGAAATAGCTAGCAAGCATAAGATAAAAGCTGATAAAAATAGGTCACACTATCAGCTTAATGAAGCTTCACAGCCACTTCACAGACAACTTTGGCTTGTAACAGGGAGAGAGTAGCCGATGTTAAAATGCTAATTTACAACCAAATATGGATGGTTATGCTGGGTGAGACGCCTGTGAAAGGAGAGTTTGGATAAGGCACTTGGCACAGATTTAAAGTAACCACAAATTGCAGCAAAGACACACAACCTGAGGCCTTGAGATTGCACAAACCCCTTCAAAGCTTTGAATGCAACCCCTTGGCATCAGTTTGTTCTCCGAGCTCACAGTTTAGCTCCCAAACATTTCCTTACCAAACTAGGTAACATCATCAGCTGGACTTCAGATGAAGTGTCTTGTTCTGTTTTTCTTTAGTTTAGATAGGTCTTGTGTGGTTGTGTGGTCAGTTGGTCATGTGACTGGCCATTTGCACAGTGCAAAAATATAGAATAGAATAGAATAGAATAGAATAGAATAGAATAGAATAGAATAGAATAGAATGAAGGGACATTGGAGGTCTTCTAGTCCAACCCCTGCTCAGAAATATATCATTCCCAAGAGGTGGTCTGTTCTGTTGTTGATTGGTCATTGGGGTGGTCCAATTTCTTACAGATTTATATTCTGGTTGAAAATCTATATGCTTGTTGATTGACCTGTTTGTAGAATACCAGGCTTCAATGAATTCACCACAAAAATCTACAACCTGAGCTGCAAATATTTTCTGTTATTTCAAGCTCCTAATAATCTCAGAAAACCATTATCCAATTGTCATTTTTCACATAAGAGAAAATAAAATGTTTCAACCTAAGTACATATGATTGAAGAGGAACCTCTTTACTTAAATGCAGAGATATCCAAGAAGGGGATTTTAGCCTAAGAATAATTCTTTTATAGAATACTTGTTTGTGAGGACTGAGCTATTTACTCTTCAGCTCACCATAAAAAGCTATCCTTAAATAGATTGCTTTTCTTTTCTTCATAATAGTAACAGCTTGCATCCTACACTGATACCTCTAACACTATCAAACATCAACATCTGTCTATCTCAGATCTTTGGGAAGGCCTCAAAAGATGGACAAAAATGCCACATCCAGTCTGAACATCTGGACGACTGTGCGACAAATCAGAATAATAAATGTTTGTTATATGGAGCTTGTTCACACAGTTCACTGGGTCAGTATTGAGATAAACATCTAGGTAAATAGCAGTTTCCAATCTCACAACCGAAGGGTTCTTCAGATAAAAGAATTGGAGATATACGGTGGTTGAGAAATCGAGCATCTCTATTATGGACTTCATTGGTGAGTTGTAATGCCCAAGTGACATCAAATGCCTAGTCAATGAGGAAATGCAATGAAGGGTTGACAGTGATGTCTTGATAGAGGGATTTGTGAAATGCTAAGTTTTTCCTAGAGAAAGCAGACAATATCTCAAAAGGTTTGGGTTTAAATAGGGAAGACTAGAGACAAGCTTTCTGCGGGACTAAAATATTAATGTGGACTGCACGCATTAAGAGAAGATTTGACCCCAAGAACGCTGGGCTAATGAAATTTTCATCTGTGATGACCTGGGACATGGCACAAAGGCAACCCAGCCAGATAATAAGTAGAGGTCCCTTTATTAGCTCCAACTTTGCCCCCAACGTCCTGGTTGCCTTCTGGTCTGGAGAAAAACTCTCCCAGGAACCTGCAATAGCATTTGGCAGCAGATATTCCAATCTAAAAGGGTGTAAACAGAAAACTTTAAACTATAAATCCAACAGGGCAAAATAAGGTAATAAATCTGGCAGGGCAAGATAAGGAGTTCCAGAAGTGAAGTAACACAACAGTAAATCAAACCAGTTGGGAGGATGCCAGGAACTCAGATAACAGCAACCAACATTAGATAAACTTAATGTTTGTTCCTGAGAAACGCCCCTTCCAACTGGTTCTCCTTTAAGCTTCCTCCCCAGGTGTGCCTTGTGAAGGGAATCAGGGCCCTTTCCTCTCTCGTAAGACACGCAACCTATGTTGCTCTCTTCTCTGTTCTTCCCTGCATACCCTAGGATGAAGAGCGGGTGGGCCTTGGTCTTTCTCTGACCCCCGTCTCCTTTGTTCTACCTCTTCGCTGCTCTGCCCAGCCTGACTTTGCCCTTCCCCAGTTTCCTCCACAGCCAATGGAGCCACTCTCCTGCTCCCTGACCACTGTTCGTCTTCTTCCTTGGATTCAGACTCCAATGGGGGCATGACATCACCTGTGTTTGTCATCTGGATGGCTTTACTGAACTTACAGGAGCAGACAGAAATGGTCTTCTCCAAGTCACCTTTCCAAAGTACTTTGAATCTCCAAGGTTGTGTTGGGTGTGAAGGAACCTCCTGGTAAACCGCCAAAATACTTTTGTGGGCTTAATGAATTGTACTAGATTTGAGGTCACCATGACAGCCATAAAAGATTGACACAGAGTGTGAACTTCTAGCAGAGTTTCTTCAGTGATAGCACTTGGAAAGGTGATGGCCTACAAACAAGGCGGCATTGGATCTGTCTTCATCGTGTTAAGTATCTCTGGAATAATGATGATGACGAATTGAGTTTTGGTATAGCGCATAGTTAAATGTTACTCTGCCACTTATGGCAAAACCTCTTAAGCTTTAGAAAACCTTCAGGCAGAAGGCATCTCTCTGATTGACAGTTGATAATAAGGTGCCCCGTTTGTTCAAAATCCCAGCTAATTAAAATGTGCTAATCAATATAGGTCTTTATAGTAGGATTAGCAAAGGGCTAGGCCCAAGGCCAAAGTCTAATTTGGATCTCAAAAAACAAACAAGATTTGTTCAGTAGAACAGACATATCAAAAATTTGGTGCTTTCAGATAGAGATGGAAAAATAAAATCTACTTAATTGGCTTATTTTCATACCCAAAATTTGGGCTTTTTGCTCTTATATTTCCATTTCTTTCTTGAAGCACCAAAGGCAGTTAAGATTTATTTCATTTGTTTGTTTTCTTGGTTTGGCACTTGAATTTTCCTCTGTAAAGCAAAATTATAAAGCTAAACAATTTTTAATGCTTATGAATTAGATTTATCTCTTTTGGGGATTTTTCCAAGAAAATATGGTCACTGTACTGTATTTATATGGAACAATGAGTATAAAATCAACATTTTTTTTCCTGGTGTAAAGATATGTACTAGTGGGCCATGCCTTAATTCTGCCCCTATTTTAGAGCAATCCTCCATTACAACCAATTCTTAAAAAAAAAATGTTTAATTTAATTTTTAGCAGTCACTAATAAATAGCTAATGTTAGACCCAAAGAGTGTAAGCAATTATTTATTCTATGGATGAATTTCATGTATTTAAATTCCATTCTACCCCCAACATCACCCAAGCAAGCCCTTTTTAAGCCTTCATGTAATATTATTTTCTACTAATGCTATACAGTGTGTGCCATATGTTTACCTTTCCTGTACTTGTCATGTGAATGTAACTTTTTTAAATGAATAAATACCCGTCTAGAAGAATGCCCAGTTTCTACAATTATAATAATTATATGCTAAATTGGAACAATTGCTGGAGATTGGGTTAAAATGTAATGAATACAAATAATATTCACAAATAATAATTAAGAAAAAAAGATAAACTCCATATGTATGTATGTATGTATGTATGTATGTATGTATGTATGTATGTATGTATGGTATTCAGCTTTGTTCAGGTATTTTCCCACATCATTATAGTTGTGCTTTTAAAGTTGTAGCAACGTTTCGGCAGAATCTCATCTGCCATCATCAGGCTCGTGTGTTGGGTTTGTCTTTGTCGTGTGTGTCAGGCTTTCACAGCCATTTCTGTTTTAAATTTGGTGCTAGCCTCGTTTGAATGATTTTTTTCTTCATCCTGATTGGTTGGGAGTCTTGGTCTGTGTTTATTGGTCTTGGAGTTGGCTGTGTTCTGCTTGATTGGTGTTTGTAATATGTTCTGTCTGTTTTGTAGTGGGTTTTTTTTTTTTTGTCTTGATGAAGAGATTTATAGCTATGGTTCATTATGCAGTCAGTCAGATCTTTAGACTGGATTTGGATTTTTTTTGTCCACCTATTGGGTTCTTCTCAAGGACTTCAGGCAGGCAGATGTTGTTGTTTAAGAATATTAAAATTATCAATGCAGGATGTAACGTGTTCCAAGTAAAACATTTTGCAATTGACCAATTTTTGTCAATGCCAATGGTGTTCAAATGGTGCTCCAGATGTTTTGCAATTGGCACCTATTACTGTTGATATTTTCTTGGTTTTTCTCCAGTTTTTCTCTCTTCATTATTATGATTGCATAATCAGCCAAATGTTTAGATCAGATTTGGCCATCCCAACATATAATCAAGTCCAACCACAATGTGGTTTCTTGAAATTTGAATCTACTGTTCATTATCCTATCTTGTCCACAACTCTAAATGGTTCCACCCCATCTTAAGAAATGGCACCTTTTGAAAGACTTGGACAGTTATAATGTCCACCATATTCTCTTCTCCAGGCTAAATATATCAAATGTCCCCAATTGTTCCTTACAATATTTTTATTTCAGGACAGTCATCTTGGTTGCTCTTCTTGGAGATGTTCAAGTTGTCAGTGTCCACATTCTCAAATATGGTGTCCAGAATTGAAGACAATATTTTAGCTGATGTCTGACCAGTGTGTAATACATAGGATGTAGACTATCTGTATAGACCATAATCTGCTTTTCCATTATTTATGGATGCAGATGCATTATCTGTTTGTCCCAAAGTTGCTTTTTCAAGAGGTGACTGAACTTTCTGTTTTTTCTTTGAAGAGGTTTTGCTTCTCATCCAAGAAGCTTCTTCAGCTTCTCTCAGAATCTTCTTCTGCTCTCAGAGTTGAAGAAGCTTCTTGGATGAGAAGCAAAACCTCTTCAAAGAAAAACCAGAAAGTACAGTTGCCTCTTGAAAAAAAAAAAGCACCTTTGAAGACGTTGTGCTTCTCATCCAAGAAGCTTCTTCAGCTCTTCAGAATGTTACCTGTTTTCTTTACTGATGCCAGCCTTTTCAAAATGGAGAAGTTTAAAGATTCAACCTTATATTTTACTATAGGAATCTTTTTTCCCCTTCAAAGAGTTACCACATGTGGCTATTGTTCTCCATGATTCACAGACCCATGCAGGTAAACACCATAGCCTGCATTTATTGAAGAGTAAAGATAAATTAGTGACCTTTTCATAGATGTAACAAAACCAAGGGAAGGTAAATAATTCATGAAGAAAGCAGTTAGTTCTTCATTAGGAGTTTGATTATGAAACGGTAATGATTTGCTTCACAACGGGAGGCCGGTCAATGGGAATCAAAGGAGAAAAGGACTGGTCGCATTTTTCTATTTTCAATTTCAAAAGCTCCTTCTACATCAGATGCTCCAGGCTGAATTCTGTGACTGATCCTTGCACTATCGTGTGAGTTTTCTGGTGTCACAGAGTGGAGAATTTACATGAGAGATAGATAGATAGATAGACGGATGATAGACATACAGACAGACAGACAGACAGATATAGGGATAGAGAAATGACTGATAGATGATGATGATGATGATGGATAGATAGATAGATGATAGAAAGATGATGATAGAAAGATATAGAGATAGACAGAGATAGAGATAGGTGGATGGATGGATGGATAAATAAGATAGATAGATAGATAGATAGATAGATAGATAGATAGATAGATAGATAGATAGATAGAT
>NW_020769394.1:2844246-2863220 GCF_900518735.1 Pseudonaja textilis
TCCTTCCTTCCTTCCTTCCTTCCTTCCTTCCTTCCTTCCTTCCTTCCTTCCTTCCTTAGAATGCAGTATTGCAGGATAATTCTGCCCACTGCCAGCAGTTCAATCCTAACTGGCTCCAGGTTGACTCAGCCTTTCATCCTTCCAGTCGGTAAAATGAGGACCCAAATTGTTGGAGGGCAATAGGCTGACTCTGCAAGCTGCTTAGAGAGGGCTGCAAAAGCCCTGTAAAGCGATATATAAGTCTAAGTGCTATTGCTATTGCCACTTTAAAATAGGGCCATCCAGAAGAAGATTTGCATGCAGATTCATGTGCATTTTTAGATACCTTTCCGATGAAAGCATTCTTGTTCTCATTTCTTCTTAATGCTCACTCATTAATTCAATGCAAAGTAGCTTTCCCGCTAATCTGTTTTAAATAAATGCCTTAAATCAAGGTTTTAAACAAATTAAATATATGTGCTTTTCCTAATTTGCAAATATTCAGCTGGCTCACCCATCCTTAAACACAAAGTGATGCCCTTCCAAATATAATTGCCAACCTCGGATAAGGCAAAGGCCTGTCCAATAATATATGCATATCTCTAACCTTGCCTGCAGTTTCCACTCGGTTTTTGCCATTTAAAAAAAAAGGTGTAATCAATCAAACTGTTTCCAATGGGTTTGTGTAAAAAGATTGTATTTCTTTGGATTATTCCTCAGATGTATCTTCTTCAACGTGAAATGTCTGAATATGTGAAGTTTTCAGCCTTTACGTGAATGCTGCTGTATCTTTTGGGAGGAGCAAAATCAAACAAAATAACAAAGCAAAAAATCCCAACCCCATCTGTCTGCAGAATTTTACAGAATAACAAGTGGAAATGTGATTACGCGTGGCAAAATTCATCGTCAAATCAATAGTATTGGCTTCATTATATTTTTCTCCTTTGCTTTATGGGCTTCAGGATAAGGTTTCACAATAGAAAGAGAAGCAGAGCTCATAAAGGTTACTGGCAAGTCATTATCTTCTAAAATTCTTCTTTATCTACAAGTCTCATGCTATTTAGACTCATAAACATTGTGGGAAGCATTATACCTCTCCTCCCTTCTGCAGAGGTCAACCCAGAGTCAATATTGCTTCCTATTACTGCATTCTTCCATTTTTTATAAAAAGGGAGACCATCTACTGTTAGAGTCCTCAGCAATTTTGGTAGGGCACAGGCACACCAATGCGCATAGAAGACCTGATGGGGAACTCTGACCAAAGCAAGACAATTAACTTGGGGTCTCATAACAAAGATGACAAACCCAACAAGACAGACACAGACTTCAGAGAGTAATTAGGACTGCAGAAAAAAACAATGGCTACCAACCTGCCTTCCATGGAGGATTATTAAATGTTGTACCTTATAATTATTGACTCTTGATGAATGTATCTTTTCTTTTATGTACACTGAGAGCATTTGCACTGAGACAAATTCCTTGTGTTCCAATCACACTTGACCAATAAAGAATTCAATTCTATTCAATTCTATTCTATTCCATTCCATTCCATTCCACTCCACTCCACTCTACTCCATTCCATTCCATTTGCAGGAATTGGGTATGTTTAGTCTGGTGAAAAGAAGGACTAGGGGGTGACATTATAGCAGTATTCCAATCTTAGAGGGGCTGCCCCAAAGAAGAGGGGGTGGTCATCCTATTCTCCAAAGCACCAGAGGGCAGGACAAGAAGCAATGGATGGGAATTCATCAAGGAGAGAAGCAATGTAGAATTAAGGAGAAATTTTCCGACAGTTCCAACTAATCAGTGAAACAATTTGCTTCTAGAAGTTGTGGGTGCTCCAAACACTAAAGGTTTGTTAGCAGAGATTAGACAGCCATCTGCCTGAAATGGTATAGGGTTACCTGCTTGATTGGAGGTGAGAGAGGTTTGTACTAGAAGACCTCCACGGTATCTTCCAACTCTGTTATTCAGTTATTCTGTTCAGTTATTCTGTTAACTGGCAGATTCTACTGGAAGATTGAAGTCAGCCTTTGAAGGTAGTCCAGACAAGAAGCACAAACACTGTACCGTTGTTGTGAGGTTTCAGTCACTGAATCTTTCACATCTGACAATACTTCCATCCTCTTTAACTGTTCAGAAAACTAGAGAGGAATCCCTTAGGACGTGCTTTCCACACTACTTCTGTTTCTAGCCACTGAAACATCTACTGCATGGCAGTGTCCTAGGCTGCCACTCTACCTTCTGTGTTACAAGGTCATTCTCACAGACCATTACAACTGGACAGAGGTGACCTTGAGTAGATAAGATCTTCCTCTAGGGGATTAAAGATGAACACCAGAGGCAGGTTCAATTGTACAATACTCAACAATCCGCTTGATCCACAGGTAAAAATGGTAATTGTTGTGCTGGAGAAACAGGACCTTGAAGAGCTCCGAAGTACCACGTTCCTTGAATCTGAATTTTTCATAAGTAGAATGAATTCATGAATATGGAATGATGTCACGTCAACTAACCTTGTCCTTGAAGTCAAACCTACCAACTTCAGTAAAGATACCCACATGATCTAAAAACTGGTTTCTCCAGTAGATCACTGAAAAATCCCTTTACGAATACAATAAGAATGAAACAAACGAGCACTCTCATGTTTATTCAATGTTAGGAAAAATACCTGCTTCAAAGGAATGCATAAGTTGTCGAGGGCCAGCTGTATTTTGCGGTGTTCACCTGTGAGAGATCCTTATACTTTCTTGTTGCTTGGATATCTTTAACCTCCAATTTCTCTTCAGCATATATGGGGATAGAGAGAGAGAGAGAGAGAAGAAAGTCCTTGAAAGTCAAGATAAAGTTTCTTCAAGGATTTATAGCTCTTGAGGTATAATGCAGTTGGCTATATATTTTCCCATTTTATTAATTGGGACATCAAGATAAATATTGTTTTGGCTTGCTGAGTTCAAGATACCAAATGCTTATGCCATTCCTTTAAATTATTGAGCTAGTAACTTCGTCGAAATAAGGATATTGGGATGGATGGATTTCTCTGTTGTTGCTTTAGGAAGAAAGTTTATTTTCCTGTCATCTGTCTGTCTGTCTATGCATATATCAATCAATTTATCTATCTATCCATCCACTTACCAACTCATTTTAGTGCCCCTATGATCAATTTCATGCATTTCTTATCTGAAATTGTCAAGCAGCTGCACAGTCAATTTTCCACAACTGCATCCTCAGAAGAGATACACAAAATTAAAAAAAAAAAAGTGTGAGCCTGGGGACATGTTTTGACTCCCTCCTTCAGTAAGAGAATCAAAAAGCTTTGGTTTTGACATTTTTAGCACATAATGGTTTCTTCAGAATTTTGCTTGCCATGAAATTACCGGGCAAAATTGAAACATCAGAAGATGCTTCCAAAGTATCAGAGGACATACTGTACACACCCACCCAAGGAAGAAATAATGCGGGCAAGTTTTCATCATCGTTATGTCTCCCACTTGAGAATTTATAACCGAGGATATCTACCAGCGTTCTTCTAAAATTACTCCTGGTTAAGGAAACCAGATTGGTTGGTGGCTTCATGGGATGGTCCTGTTGAGTACAAAACTAAAGTCGGCGAGGTTATTACATTCTAATCTCTTGGCTGAACAAAAGCTCGCTTCATAAATCATTATTTAATGGCCTGTCTGAAAATGTCTTAAGGGTGCTCCATTGCAAGGATGCTCAGCCAGTCAGATTTTAATTATTAAAATGATGCAGCTCCTAGTGAAATGAGGAAAACAATCCATTTTGTGTGTGGTATTAGGATGCCAGGTGGAGACCGAGTAAATCCATTCCCATCCTAGCCCTCATCTGTTGACCTTAGGATTCCAAGACTACCATGCCAGGGTGGTTGCCATTTGGCTCAACTTTGGGCACAATGAATCAATTGATCAAAATATTTATTCCACATCGTTCAATCTGTATATCAATCTTTTTAGTCTTTATTTTTATGTTTTGTTGTTTTTATTGTAATTTCTAGCTTCTGCTATTTTTTTTTCACTGTAATGTTTAATAGAATTACTACATGTAAAAAAAGAGGCCATCAATCAACAGTAGATACTGGTTGACCTCTTCTTATCTTTGCATCCAACTTTTTCTGAGTTACAAGTTTCTGTAAAGAGCTCTAGGTTTTTGCATAATGTAAAGCTTGGTTAGTACACTGAAGATGTTACCTAGTTTGGAAAATGAAATGTCTGCAAGAAAACCACCCAGCTCAAAGAGTGCAAAGGACCCCTTAGTCCTTCTCCTCTTCCTCCCCCTCCCCCTTCCCTCAAGACCCCCTCTCTTTTAGCACTGACGATGTTACCTAGTTTGGGTCATGAAATGTCTGCAAGAAAACCACCAAGCTCAGAGAGCACCAAGGACCCCTCATTTCAACCCTGAGCTACATATTCTCCTTTACTGGAAACCTGGTTATTTGTACCTCAATGGGAATTCTGAGTTGATTTATTTGATGGATTTATTTATTTGTTTTCTCGGCTTTCTATGGTATTCTCAGGTGTTTCTCCAACATCTCTGACATTCAACATCAACAATCTTCCTATGCAGCTTCTTCAAAGTCCAATTTTCAGTTCCATAGAATGACATAGAGGAAAGCATTGTTTGCATGATTCTGATCTTTAACAGCATTTTCAAAGAAATACCAAAAAGTTTAAACATATAGACATTTTTTTTTTTGCTTTGAACCATGGAGTTCAGTCTCACATTACCATACTGTAGTGACTTTGGAAGCACCATAAAAAAAGAAATCCTGATATGAGATCATTCACAAGACATAGCTTGAGCTCACAGAGTTAAATTTCATACGTCTATGAAATAAAGAAATAAAATAAATAATAGTCAAGATTCTAAAATGACCAAGATTGGGGTAAAACCAAAACCAACCAAGCCACATTGCTTTGCTCATCACTTGGAAGGGGCTTGTGGCATTTGGTGTTGGATGTGGAATAACATTTGCAGAAGCAGGACAAAAAAAAATGTAAGGTAATGAAAATTCTGCAGGTTGTAAGGTTTCCTTACAGTCATGAGTATGGAGTAGATCCTGTTTTCCTTGTGTCATGATTTTTCTGGGCCGTTATGCTTGTGCCTTAATAAATTATACAAACAAACCTGTTGTTCTTAATGCATGAGATGGTAGAGACGGAAATTTGTAGCTTTAAAGATTTTCTCTGAAAAGATTTCTGTCCTTCCCTGTTAGCCTGAGCAATCATAAAGAGTCATCTTTATGGACAGCAGTAACTTAATCTACTCCTTTCCCCCTTTTTAAGAAGAGAGGAAAATGTTCATGGTTGGTTTTCAGAGTCACCATCTGAGAGAGAGAGAGAGAGAGAGAGAGACAGAGACAGAGACAGAGACAGAGACAGAGACAGAGAGAGTGTGGCAGAGAGAAACAGAGTGGGAGAGAGAGAGGGAGAGGCAGAGGGATTGGCTTTGTGGGGAAAAAAAACCAACTGGTGATTTTTAAGAAGAACCTGCAGTGTTATAGGGTCTCCTGTTTATGCTGGAGGTTGGACTTGATTAGAAGACCTCCAAAGTCCCTTCCAACTCTGTTATTCTGTAAAATGAAGTTTTCATTTAAAAAGAGAGAGGGGAAAATTGAAGGCCCCAGGTTCAATTCTCCAAATTGCCGAGAAAGAAAAATCAACCAAATATCTACCAGATTAAACTATATGTGGTGATATCAATTTAATTGAGCATCAAGGAGCCTTCATTCCTATTGAGCCATGGAAGCAGAATCCATAACCTATTTTAGTATCAGCTGAAGCTCATCCAGCCAGCAGTTATTTTTGATCCATGAGGTGTTTTCTTCTACACCACTGGCTTATAGTCCATCCTATTATTCTACCATCAATCCTTATTGACTAGGCAATTGAAGCCTACTGTACTCATGCAGTCTGATAGACCCCCATAGCATTTTCAACAATGTTCAGAGGAAACAGGACCTAGACCTATGTTTCTCAACTTCAGCAACTTTCAAATGAGTGGATTTCAACTTCAAGAATGGCACAGATTCTGGCTGCTCTAGAGAACAGATTGTGTGGTACATCAACCCAACTCATTGGGTTGATGTAACCATTGCTTCAAGCCAGGGATTCTCAACTCGAGTAACTTTAAGAGGTGTGGACTTCAACTCCCATAATTCCCCAGGGTCTGGCTTTTCTAGAGAACAGGCTCTATTGTTGCTGAAACTCACTGAGTTGAGTTGAGTTGACCAATGCTTCAAGGCAGTGTTTCTCCACCTGGACAACTTTCAGATGGGTGGACTAACTGCCAGAAATGGTCTAGGTCAGTGGTGGGATTAATTTTTTTTTAGTATCAGTTCTATGAGTGTGGCTTGGTGGGCATGGCAGGGGAAGTCTCCATTCCCTCCCCACTACTGGGGGAAAGTTACTGCAAAATCCTATTCCCTCCCCACCCCATAACCTGCTTTCCAGCTCCCTTCTCCTATGCAGGGCAACAAAAGAAGACCCAACCAATCAGCTGGGACTTGGGAGGCAGAGAAGAGATGGGGGCGGGGCCAGTCAGAGGTGAGATTTGCCAGTTCTCTGAACTACTCAAAATTTCTGCTACTGGTTCTCCAGAACTGGTCAGAACCTTCTGAACATCACCTCTGGTTTAGGTGATGATACTGCCATCATTCAGTGTTCATAACTGCTTCTTATCAGACTAGAGAGAAGTTAAGGAGAAGTATCAGACGATCCTAACTTAGTTCAGTATTTTGGCTGACAGAGTAGTCTCGATTAAATTTGCAGTGCCACTAACTGAATAAGGTAGCAAGAGGTAACCGAATACTAAATCCACAAATAACATGGACGAAACTGCAGTGTTAACATGATATGTATAAATAGAACAAGCAATTTGGTTAGAAGAATCTCACTGGTCTATTAGTAAATTAATGTGAGATTCACAGTCGCCCACGGTATAGCCAGATGTGTTCTTTTCCAGAATATCATATTGAGGATGGTGACTCCTGTTTCTTCAAACTTATTATCTAGTTAACATCAAGCAAACTTTGCAACTAAGAGTTTCTTTTCTGATGTTGCCAGTTTATGGCAGACCTGTTTCTCAAAATAAACGTATAATGCAAAAGGCATTTTGAACCTACTGAAGTTTGTGATATATATTTCAATAAGTACCAAATGTCATATAGATATATATGTGATGTATATGTGTGGAATGTTGCATATATATATATCTCTCGTACTGGCAAACTGAGATTTAAATAACTAGAATATGGCAGTTTTACAGAATGAAAAAAAACTTTGACTTGGCTGGGTTTAATGAAACAAATCTATGACTTTAGTTCGAAAAGCTGAGAGAGGATGCAAGGAAAACATTAACTCGATTCAAAGGAAACTTGGAGATAAAAAAAGCTGAATAAACCTTATCATGGAATGTTTTGATAAATTGCTGCTTGGAATTATAAATCTGTTTTTCCAAATACCCTGGGGAAAGAAAGTCTATTCTGTCTTGATATATTGGTTGGTTTTTACTTTTTTTCCCCTCCTCAGAAGGACTATTAACCTTTGAACAGTGTTGTATAATGCATATAATTATTTGGCGAATGCCAAGTTAGGGGAGACTTGTCCTAAAGGGTGGGACAGTGTTGTTGTTTTTCTGACATTAAAATAAAGGAGGAGAGGACAGAGGAGAAGAGAGGAGAGAAGAAGAGAAGGGAGAGGAAGGGAGAGGAGAGAGAGAGGAGAAGAGAGGAGAGGAGGGGAGAGGAAGGGACAGGAAGGGAAGGGAAGAACTTCTGGAACACATTTGAAACTTCTATATGAATGTTGGCTTGCTTTTTCCCCCTTCCTGCCTCTTAAATCCAACTGAAGATGGCCTGATTCCATAATATTACTGAACACCAGTATCTGCTGAATCTATTAATAGCTTCTATGCTCTCAGACTCTTTGAACAAATATCATAGTTACAGCCACCAAGCACCAATGTTAACTCTAAAACAACCAGAGATAGACAATAATTAGCAATTGTTTGTTTGAAGTTGAATGTTGTTCAAACACTTTCTCTTCCTCTGTCTGCCTGTTTATTTATCCACTCCCCACCCCTCTGTCATATCTCTCTCATGCTCCATTTCTCTCTCTCTCTCTCTCTGTTTCTCTGTATCTATCTCACCCACTCTGTTTCTCTCTCTTTCTCTCTCTTTCTCCCTCCCCCTCTTTCTCCCTCTCTTTCTCCCTCTCCCTTTCTCCCTCTGTCATTCTCTGTCTCTCTACCTCTCTCTACCTCTATCATCACCCAGCAAATCACCTGGGTGGACAGACCACTCAAAAGCATTATCGCTCTCTGTAGCACCAACTTTTCCCATTTCAATTTCTCTCAATTCAGACTTAGTCAAGGCCTTCCTTTTCCTTGCAGTTCCAAATACCGCAGCTATCAACTCATCAAACCTTCCTATGCCTGTTTTAGTAGTTGCCATTAAAAAAAGGGCGGGGGGGGAGGGAGGAAGGAAATCTGGAAGAGCAGTGCAGCAGTTTGAAAGCGGAAGTACATTCCGACTCTTATCTTTAAAAGATTGTAGCTAAACTACCAGAGCTTTTGCCTGCGAATATATTTAACTGGAGAATGTGATTGATGACACCCAGCCGGTGAAGGTGCTCAATGGGAGAATCTGATTTATGACAACACCCAGGGGGGAGGAGGGGAAACAGGGTCACAGGGGACTGTAAATAATATAAGCCAGAGTTGGCTTCATGCAGAACAGTGCCAGTTTGTCGCCTCTAATAAATCCTTTGAAGTTTTTTGAAGTTTGGCTTGAGAATTGTGATTTAATTAGTATGATTGCTGGAATCCTGACAGTGGCACTGTTGACTGAGATGTTAGCCCATGAAAAGCTTTACTTTTAATAAATTAATTGTCCCATTTATTCTTGGAAAACACTTGCATGTTCCTGTAGACGTACATGGCTACAGTCTGGGAAGTTTTCAAAGAATTAATAATTTCCTCTTTTAAACTTTGGGTAGCCTTTCTTTCTTTTTTTTGTGGCCTTTCAAATCCCTGCCAAAGCTGATGTTGTAACCACCTGCTCATGGTCACAAAATGTTCAATCTCCATTTGTAAGATTAACGGCCATCTTGGAGATAAATCTTGATTATGTTTTGCAGAACAGAGTGCGGGCGCCCCCGTCTAAAGCCAAGATTATATTGCTTTTCTCAGCCATATGGTGCGAAAGATGCTTTATTAAAGATCTGTTCCTTCTATCCATTCCATCAGTGGAAAAAGCACGTGAAGAATCAACAAACATACATCGGCCTAGGAATTAACTCCATGCCCTCCATAAAGCTTGACCAAACTAATTTTAATGCATTGGCTAATTAAAAGTACTCATTAAAAAATTATTATTGGTTTCTAATGACTATTTTTTGAAAAATTCATCTCCTATGATTCTTGGCTCAGTTAGGAAAAAAGCAGAGATACTGAAGCCAAATACATAAATGTATGTATGTATGTATGATAGCCAACTTTCCATGTTTGCTTACACTCTGCCAATGCAGGAAATCATTTGCAAGACAGGATCTCAAAGGAGGAAACAGAAGCAGAACTCTGAGAAGTGTCCTCAGGATGAATTGATATAATTCCCACCTAATTCAGGCCATGTTTCCTTCTATGCTCACTCACCTATGTATGCCAGCTGATTTTCCCCAACACTGTTTATCTTTTATGAAGAAAAAAGCTTTAAGAACCTGGTCAACAATTTCCTTCTGTTAGCCAGTTTGACAGCTGGGTTTTCTCTGGCTGGGAAAACTTGTTACCATTCTCTGCTTCGATCTCCACCAGAAGTCATTCGCAGAGGATGAAGCCAAACCTGTGAAGCCAATTCATTCTTTCTGACATACTTCTCCAGAATATACATACCTTCTTCTGCTTCGTGGAGCTTCAAACTTTCCTCAAACCAACTACCTATGAATAAAGCTATGTCTCTGTTCTGCTGCCCTGCTAAAACATCAATCTTTGGCATCCATCACCACCAACAGGAAGCCAGAGATGAATGTAAGCTTTCACACTCTTTCCAGAGGATCCAAGTGGAAGCCCTCTATTTCAAGGATTTAAGACTCTTCGTGAAGACTTCTTAACTCTAAACTTTTCATCTTTCCCATCACAGTACTCTACACTACTCCATCTTCTGAGGTCCTTGTGAGGTCCTCTGAGCTTGGTTGTTTTCTTGCGAGTTGTTTTGGTGGTGGTGGGCACTGCAAATTGATGGTTTTAACAAAGAGCAGAGAGGAGCTAGGTACCATCAGTGCTAACCAATGATGTTATCTAGTTGGGTCATGAAAGATCTGCAAGAAATCTTTCACCAAGGAGCACATAGTTCAATCCTGAGCTACAAAGATCCTCCTCTGTTGGTACCATATATGCGAATCAAAGGCTTCAGAAAGCATGTGAATGGGAGAAATTTACGTGTGGACAAAACTAGCACCAATTATGTTACCTAGTTGGGTCATGAAATATCTACAAGAAAACCACCAAGCTCACAAGGACTCCACAGTTCAACCCTGAGCGTCAAAGATTCTTTTCTATCAATGCTCCATCTTGTCGAGGTTCACACAAACTTAATTTTTGGACTTGCACAGTGCATCAAAGAAGAATGGTTTAAATGCCCTGTCTTTCTTTGTGCCACCTTGTTTCCAGCAGTTTGCAGATTACCTGGTTTCCTAGGGGAAACTTCTCAAGTGGAAACAGAAAGAAGTAATCCACCCAACTTCTCCAAGTAGAGAATTTTGAGAAGGTTTTTTGGGGGCACATTTACTCTTTGCCCTGCAATTACCTCTTTTGACGTGTACAAAGAAGAACAAATTATGGGCTTGTCCCCCAAAGCTTTTTGTACACACACACACCTTGCATTATGAGAATCTCACAGGTTAGTAAAATACATTTCTCTGGACAAAGTAGAGAATTTTTGTTTGAAAAGGAGCACTCAGACATCCAGACAGTATGTTTCTCCATTCCCCCAGATTTCCATCACCAGTATAGACATGTTGTTGCTATTTATTAATAACCTGTAATTCTGTTTACAGGAAGTGAAGGGAAAATATTGGCATTTTTCAAAACTGGCAATATTCACCGTGCTGCAATGTCTATTTAATTGGAATAAGGATCTTTCAACTTTCCCGGGGAAAGGACTGTCAACAAGATATTCAAATAAACAGCCCCATTTTAATTACAATATCTAGCAAGGTGAAAGGGAGCTTAAAATAAAGCTGTATAAACAAACTGGGCACGAGAACCTGGCATTAAGGAAGCTTGCTATTACACTGTTTGCCTTAAGAGAAAATAATAACAGTGCACCTTGAAACGAGATAAGAACATCATGCTTCTATCCAATTGTCCCCCCACTTCGTGAAAAAAAGCCGCACTATTTTTAGATGGATTATACAATATATGCTTTCCCTTTATATCTAGGGCTCGATAAACTGTGGGGTCAAACTCTTTTTTTTAGGTCCTTAAAACTCCTTTCATCATAACTGCTGAAAATTAGCCATGAGTTCTCCTAACATTTTGACTGGGACAAATGTGGGGTCCTGGATGCTCTTGGTGGTATTCTTGCAGATGGTTCATTGCTCCATCTTGGTAACATCATCAGTTCTTCATCCACCATGGCATTAATGATGTCACCTAGTTTGGGTCATGAAGCATCTACAAGAAAACCACCAAGCACAAAGAGCACCAAGGACCTTACAGTTCAACCTGAGCTACAAATATCCTTTTCTATTGGTAATTTCCAAAGTGTGGTATAAGCTTTAAATAGACCATGTCCCCCCCAAACATCCCTATATGTGATGTGGCTTTTGCAAAACCTTAAAGTAGCCTGTGATCCACTCCAAAACTTTCACACCCCTGTTTTGTGAGAAGGAAACCTTTCAACTTTCAAACCAATAAAATTCACCCGAAAATGGGAATCTAGAAGCTATCTGTCATCTCCTGGTCTATGGTGCACAGTTAAATCTTCATCTGTTCTTTCTCTGTGTAATTTTCAATTTTTAATGAGAACAGAGGAAGCAGCTTTGTACAAAGAGATACCATAGATCCATCCAGTTCTCTATTATTGACTTTTAGTAGACCTCCTAAGAGTTTTGCAAAGTACTGCAGTAGAGTTTTATTTCTGCTCGGTGTAACAGGCTTCAACATTTCCAGGTAAGATTTTTCTCTGAGTCATTCATGATAGACATTCATCTTCTCCTTCTCCTTTTCATCACCAATATAAGTAGTAGTATTATTTGAATTGCTGGCAGAAACCCCACAGATGAAGCATCAGAGAATAAAGAATCCATTTTTTTCTATCCAGAGAAGAGCAACAAAGACGATAGAAGGTCTGGAGGCTAAGCCAAATGATGAATATCACCAAAGGTGCTTTTTCAGGAGGCAAGTGGACTTTCTTGTTTTTCTTTGAAGATGTTTTGCTTCTCATTCAAGAAGCCTTTTCAGCTCAGAGTGGATGGTGGGGAATGGAAGGATCCAGTCAGAGCTGAAGAAACTTCTTGGATGAGAAGTGAAATGTCTCGATAAAACAACAAACAACAACAACAACAACAAGAAAGTCCAGTTGCCTCCTGAAAAAGCACCATGTCCTGGATGAGTGGGAATCTCCATAGACATATGATGAATAGCTAAGAGAAACAAGAGAAGGATTGGGGGAGACACGATAGCATCTTAAATAAACCTATCGCAGCACCTCCTTCTCTTCTACTACTGCAGCACCATTGAGAGTGTCCTGACATATGGCATTCTTGCATGGTATGGGAGCAGCTCTATAGCAGACAAAAAACGTCTACAGAGAATCCTGAAAACTTCCCAGAATATCATCGAGCTCCAGCTATCAGCCCTGGACGACATCTTTGCATCTCACTGTTTGAAGAAGTTGCACAACATTCTCAGAGACTCTTCCCATCCTGCTTACAATCTTTGTGAACTGTTGCCTTCTGGCAGAAGATACGGAACAATTAAAACTCGGACCACACGTTTCCTGAACAGTTTTTATCCCAGAGCTATAATTGCACTTAACAATGGTGAGCTGTTGGACAGTATTACTTGGTCCGTTGTGTGAATGCTTGTGTGTTCTTAGTGGGCGGGGAATTTTGGCAGGTGGGGGGTGTTTGGGGAATGTCATGTGTGTGTGCAAGTTGGGTCTGGTCTCTGGGTGTTACGTGAATTTTGTTGTATGTGTATATTATGTATAGGCGTAAAATGACAATAAAGAATTCAAATTCAAATTCAAAAATCAAATCTTCCAATACATGAAGAGCTACAGCAGGAAAGAGGCCGTTGATATATTCTCCAGAGCCCCTGAGGGCACCTCCAGTGATGGACCATCCACAACACTAGGAGGAACACTAGGTGGAAGGTTATCACTAAGAGACCCAACCTTGAAATAAGGAGGGATTTCCTTATAGTGAGAACAATTATATCGCCTCCTATAGAGTTATGGATGCTCCATCATTGAAGGTCTTCAAGAAAAGATTGGACAACCAATTGTCTGGAATGGTATGATGACTCCTACCTTGTTCAGGAATTTTGGACTAGAAGACCTCCAAAATCCCTTCAATGCCTATGATTCTATTTATCCCAGATCCATCCAATTCCTGTACTGGGAACCTTATATTCACCACTGCTCTTTTGAGATACCACCCTTTCAAAGTTGAAGCTTGTGATTTCTTCCTCATCTCCAAACCACAAATGGCTCAAAAACAAAACAAAAAAGATCATACCAATAAATCAACAGAATCATGATTGTACGATCATAAACAGCAGTGAAATGAAGCTAATGACTGCAGACAGATCAATGAAAAAGAACGAGAAGGAGAAGAAAATAGATAAATAAATTTTCCTCATATTATACAAAAATCAAAGTTGCTGAAAAGAGAAGAGACAGTGAATAAATATCTGGGTTTCCTCCCCTACCCCAAACCAGAAAAAAAAAATATTTTACATACCGGGAGGGGGGCGGTTTGATGCAAAACCAGTCACATCTTTAAATGTTAAATGGGATCGAGAGTTAAGCCTCAACCTGAGAAAAAAGGACATTGATTTTTTTAAAGGTGACCCAAAAATGAACAAGCCAAACAAGCAAACCATATGAAAGGCAGTATGATTCCTTGGGGAAAGTGAAGAGAGGAGAAAGGTGCTAGTAAGCTCCATGGGGCGGGGGGTGGGGAGGACATATACACCAAACTCAGAAGATAAAACAAGTAGAAACCTGGAATGTAACTGGCAAATTACCACAGAAAACTCCACATGAAGTATGAAATCACCTCATCGGTTGAGGGCCTCCCACAGTTTAGAGGACAAGATGTAGCTGTAGCACGTTGTTATAATTGGTTAATTTGCTTCTGCTTCACAATTGTTCCTCAGCTCACCTTAGATTGCTTCTATAACCTTTTTCTTTGCAAGGCTCTTGAACTAAGTTCTTCTGGAAGGTTCAAGAAACCAAGAAGCCAGAAAACCTACTCCTGACCCAATTCTCTTTGGAAGACCTTGTTTTCATCTTCTGCGACGTTGGGATTCCTAGCACGATTTTTTTCCCGCCTTGAAACAATTTGCACTAACGAATGAACAGAAAATAATAAAGGATGCCCTGAAAACGTTAATAAGCAGTAATCAAATCAAGAATGGAGCTGCATGATAAAAAAGAAAGAAGACGTATTTCCATGGGCAGGAAAATCCGCGGAGTACATGCATGGACAAGATGAGCTCAGCTGAGTTGGACTTCTCCCTTGGATAAATTTAATCTGGAAAGGGCTTAGGCTGCATTACGAACCATGGTGGCGCAGTAGTTAGAGTGCAGTACTGCAGGCTACTTCTGCTGACTGCCGTCTGCCTGCAATTTGGCAGTTCAAATCTCACCAGACTCAAGGTTGACTCAGCCTTCCATCCTTCTAAGGTGGGTAACACGAGGACCCAAATTGTTGGGGGCTGACTCTAGTAAACTTCTTAAAGAGGGCTGTTTATTATGGGTTTTGTTTCAGTAGTTACATGAACTCTGAACAAGGAAAAATGTTAGCTTATAATAAAGGATTATTCATATAAATCTCATGCTACCTGTTAGAAAATCATGTTCCCATAACTAAAAATTGTAACCTATCAATTACACTCTGTAGTTTTGGAAGAAAAAAAATGGTAGAACCTAATTGATCTTGTTTTTTTCCCCTTTCTTTTACTTGTGTTGTCTCTCTCCGTGGTCATGTGGTTGGCATGACTAAATACCAAAGGCGCACAGAACACTGTTCCCTTCCCACCAAAGGGGTCCCTATTTTTCTACTTGCATTTCTAACATGCTTTTGAACTGCTATGTTGGCAGAAGCTGGGACAAGCAACGGGAGCTCACTCCATGACGCAGGGCTTGGGATTCAAACCACCGAACTGCTGACCTTTCGATCGACAAGCTCAGCGTCTTAGCAGTAATTGTGGAGATTCAGAGCAATATATTGATAGAGGGGGCAGGTAGGATGGGACTGATAGTCCTTTGAAAATTATAAATAGTCCTAGTTGACCATTGTTCCGGCATTTCACCCCCCGCTCTTCTCCCAGTTCAGTTTGAAAAGAAATCTCTTTGAGATATTATTCCAAAGAAGAGGAGGGTTTTGCTGAAACATTCATGGAAAGGTGGGATGAAATCCCCACATTTCCTGCCTCAAAGGCTCTGTAGCTTCCATTAAATCCTTAGAGAAAATTTCATGAGGAGGAACTGGTAAAGAATTTCTCTACTTCCCAGTGAAACGAGGAGAAGATGTTTACTCAATTCCTCCTTTTTATGCGGCGCAAACCAAAACTGTGACCATCTCTAAGGTTGGTACCGAAGTAGTTTGTGTCTGCCTGACCCCCTTCTGGCATCCACTAAATGGTTTTCTTTGTGGACTTCCATTATTGTCCAGGTGTGTGAGTCTATTTTCTCTTCATTTGCCCTCTAAATACTCCAGGTAGTTAATGGATTCTTTTTAACTCATTTCCTATCTGGACGAGCCCTGCTCCTGCCTTTAATTTTTAATCCTCCGTCTCTGCTTGCATTTCTTATATTGTTCCTAAGGAACCAATTACATCCTCCTGAACATCATTTCTTCTTTCTATTTTTCATCATTATGAGTCATCGCTGACTAAAATATAATTGGTAGAGGAAGCCCATATTACTCAAAATATCAGAATTACCTGGGGCCGAGGTGTTATTTTTTTTTTCCGCAGGGTTGTTTCCCATCTCCCTGACTTGCCAGCAATGTTCCACAACAGCACATCTCGATTTCTTTCATCAGATGTTTGCTAAAAGAGCAAAAAAATTAAATAAAATTGGGAACAAGTTCTTCCAAAAACCTCTGGTGGGAACAAAGCATTTATCCTCCGATTGTTAAAGTGGTCACATCCTCTGGAAGGTTTGGGTAGCTGCTTCTCTGTAGATGCCTGCACAATATTTCTACTGGGAGAAATACTTGGCAGAGCCTTAATTGTCTTTCCAATTCATCTCACACACACACAACTGCAATATCACTGACCAGCCTGGAAAATTCTTTAAGATCAATAATAATAATGTGATTAGAAGTAGCCCCGTGATATATGGTTCATTGTAAGTTAGCCGATTCACCTTGCATTTATAAAATTTGAAACGGAGCTGTGTTCACTTTGGGAGAATCTACTAACATCCTTATTTACAGTCAGAAAAGGGATGTTCCTTCTTACTATAGATCTCACATTAACTATGCAAAATCCTTGTATAAATTCATGAGTCTGGGACTTCGGGTTGAGACACGCATATGTTTTCTGATTACCCAATTCCACTGAACCATGCTTGCCAATGAAAGAGGGTTTGCAGTGGCCTACAGGTGGAACTATCGCCTCGCAATCAGGAGGTTGTGAGTTCGATCCTGGGTAGAGGCAAATATTTCTCTCTCTGGACACAATGAGAATGTATCCACTGCACAAAACTCTGCACTGGTGACAGGAAGGGCATCCGGCCAGGAAACACTCAGCTCCATTCAGTTGCCCAGATTCCACCCCACAAGGGATTAGGGGGTCATTAAAAGGAAATGATGATGATGATTGCCAATGAAAGCAGCCTAAAACTTCTGTAAAATACCAGCATGGTACTGTAATGGGTTCTTGAATCTAATGCATGGTGAGAAATGCATCTAGCAGTATTGAAAGGTATATCAAAGAAATGCAGTGAAGCTAATCTTTTTCATTAGTTTTGGCTGGTGCCATGTGGTATCTTTCCTTGGATGGATGGATGGATGGATGGATGGACGGATGGATGGATAGAAGGAAGAGGAGGGAGAAGAGAGAGGAGATGTAAAGAAGGAAAGAGGAAGGGAGGAAGAAGAGAGAGGGAGGAGAAGGAAGGGAGGAAAGAAGGGAGGGAGGCAGAGGGGAAGGAGCACACTTTTTTAAAAAGAAAAAAGAAAACCTACTATCATGGTATAGTAAATGAAAAAATGTTGGAGACTCTCTCTGAGGCTCAATCAGGTAACCATAAATATTGGATTCCATGATTGTCTGCTTCCCAACATTAGGAGATCTTACTAGCTTCTAATTATTTCTGGGTTAACAGCGTTCCGTGCGCCTTTGGCATTTAGTCATAATGGCCACATGACCACGGAGACGTCTTTGGACAGCGCTGGGTCTTTGGCTTTGTAACAAAGATGAGCACCGCCTCCTACAGCTGGAAATGACTAGCACGCATGTGTGAGGGGAACCTTTACCTTTTCCTTTACTTATTGTTGTTTGAAGACACTTGTGGGGGGGAAAGAAATGCATCCCTTGTATATAGGCCACACCACAAATAAAGAATTTTCCTCACTATCTCAGTTGCCAGCCTCATCGACATAACTCGATTCAACACATCAAACACATCAATCCATTTGATTTGAAAAATGGGTTGAAAGGGATGGTTTGATGAATCTGTTTGATGTGTCAGATCATTTCCTCATCTTTGAAGTGTCCAGGTCATCTCCTTATCTATACCCAGAGAGATATGCATATAATCTCCCTGCTTAGTCTTTAGGAAACAAGTCTTTGGGGATTCTTTGAATTTTCTTGTGTTTTTTTTTTCCATTTGAAAACTGTTTGCTTCTCACTGAAGAAGAAGCTTCTAAAACTCAAGAAGCATCTTGGATAAGAAGTGAAATGTTTTCAAAGGAAAGAAACAAGAAAGTCCAATTGTCTTTTGGAAAAAAAAACATCTTTGGGTCTTCAGGAAACATTTTAAAAAATGCTAGTAAAACCAACATGGCAGGAGATCAAGGTTGATCCATTCAGTAGTTTAGTGTCAAACAGTTTGGAACTTTTGTTGTTTAATGTGTGCTATTGTATAATTGTCTAAGGATGACCTGTTTTCCTAGTTGTGAAAATTTGTCTAAAATGGAGAAAGAATGGGGAAAAAAAAAACTTTGGATGTCTACAGATAATTTTGCTCCTTTGTTAAATACTGAAAAGAAACCATCACCTTCATTTTAGGGACATGTTAGAAGAAAGGACTCTCAATCCCAAATTTCAAATCACAGTGTGAAAAGGAGGAAACAATTTATTTTGCAGTTTAGTTATTTCAGTTGCCTGTTTCCCTCCATGTCTCTTCTTCTCTCTGTTCATTCTCCCTGTCTTTATGTGCACCTATTTGTCATGCAGCACAAAAGCGCTTTGGAGACACCAAAGATTAATGCAGGGAGACTATTCTGGCTGTGATTGCATATCAAAACAGTTGACTTTGCTTTTAAATTTTTTTAATTTTAACTGGTTGCAAGGAGGAGAGGAGAGAGGAAGGAAGGAAGGAAGGAAGGAAGGAAGGAAGGAAGGAAGGAAGGAAGGAAGGAAGGAAGGAAGGAAGGAAGGAAGGAAGGCGAAGGGAGGGAAGGATAAAAGGAAACAGGGAGGAAAGAAGGAAGGAAGGAAGGAAGGAAGGAAGGAAGGAAGGAAGGAAGGAAGAAAGAAAGAAAGAAAGAAAGAAAGAAAGAAAGAAAGAAAGAAAG
>NW_020769394.1:2868746-2905084 GCF_900518735.1 Pseudonaja textilis
ATAGAATAGAATAGAATAGAATAGAATAGAATAGAATAGAATAGAATGAAGACCTGGATGCATTTATACAGGTAGTCCTTGACTTACCACCAGAATTGACCTCAAAAATTCTGGTACTAAGTGAGACAGTTGGTAAGTGAGTTAGGCCTCATTTAGGCCATGGTTTGAAGGGTAAAGCCTGTCTGGGAAGAGCAGGGAAGAGGTAGAACAAGGGAGAGGAAGTTCAGAGGAAAACCTAGGCCCATCACCTCTTCATCCTAGGGCACACAGGGAGGAACGGAAAAGAGAGCAAGGTGGGTTGCATGGCTTACAGGGGAGAAAAGGGCCCCAATTCCCTTCATTAGCCAATCCTGGGAATGAGAGTTTTGAAAAGATGCATGCTGCGTGTGGCAGCTGTTGGGAACAAACGTGAGTTTATCTTGTGTTGACTGGTTATCTGTGTTCCTGGTGTCTTCCCAACCACGTGGAGTTATTGCCTGGCTTCACATCTGGAATTCTTGCTCCTGCCCTGTTGAACTAATTACCTCATTTTGCCTTGTTTGGACTTCTAGTTACAGTTTTTGTTGACCATGTTTTGGACTTGATTCCCTGCAGCCAAAGGCTGTTCCTGGGAGAGTTTTTCTCAAGGCAGAAAGTAACTAGGACATTGGGGGCAAAGTTGGAGCTAATAAAGGGACTCCTACTGATTATCTGTCTGTGTTGCCTTTGTGCCACGCCCCTTTGGGTCATCACATAGGGAGTCCTTGACTTCTGACTGATTGCTCAGCAATAGTTCAAAATTATAACAGACCACCCCTGAAAGATACTCTCAAACTGGTTCCAAATGGTACGACAGCCTACTTCATATTCTCATGTGAGATGCTCATAGTCAGGACTATTGAAAACCGAACAGTTTAGGGATGGATCATCATGGAGAAAATCTATGCTGGAATCCAGGAGTCTCTGGAAATACTATACTTAAGGTAGGGAGTCCTTGACTTCTGACCGATTACTTAGCAATAGTTCAAACTTATAACAGACCCACTCCTCCAAGATACAACTGGTTCCAATCATACGATAGCCTACTTCAGTGGTGGGATTCAAATAATTTAACAGCCGATTCTCTGTCCTAACAATTTCTTCCAACAACCAGTTAACCAAACTGCTCAGCAAGTTATCAACTGGCTGTCCTGAACTGGTGTGAACTGGTTGAATCCCACCATTGGCCTACTTCATAATCCCATGTGAGTTGTTCAGCAATCAGTTTGTGTTTAGTCATTTGTATAGTATTGCGATCATGGGATTATGTTTTACGATGTTTTTATTTCTTAAAAATGGCATTTGTTTTCATTTTTTTTAAAAAAACCCAAAATGTCCCAGAGGCCTTTGCTCACCAAGGACAATAAAAAATATCCTACAAGGCAAGGCGTGCCAAAGACCATGAAGAAAATATTATTGAGATAATAATTAAGGTGGTGGATCCATAAAATGGACCTCCATTGAGACTAGCCTGGATTTCAGAGTTATGGATGCATTTAAGAAACAATATACAACCAACGGGATAACTCTTCGAAATTGAGACTGACTATGCTCTGGGGATTACAATTTGTAATTAAACCAACCCTGAACCCCTCTAGCAACTGAATTACAACCTTCCCATCAGAAAATGTCAGTACAGCTGAAATGAAGCTTTTTCTTCTTGTACATTAAAAAAAAAAAACCCTTTGGGTGGACAAAATGAATATGGGATGCAACCTACTAATGAGATGGGATCCATGATTTAAATTAAATTAACTGTATTCAAATTAACTGTATTCAAATTGATTTTCTTTCTGCTGAAATCTGTGCTCTTCTTAAGACTTTTAATGTGTTACAGTTCTCTCTCTTTCTCCTTCTCCCTCATTTCTATCTCTCATTCTCTCTCTCTCATTTTCTCTCTCTCTCGTTTTCTGTCTCATTTTCTCTTTCCCTCTTGTTCTCTCTCTCTCCCCCTCTCATTTTTTCTCACACATTCTCTCTCTCACACACTCATTTTTCCCTCCTTCTCATTCTCTCTCTCATTATTTTTTTCTCTCTTGTTTTCTCTGTGCGTCATATTCTATGTCTCATTCTCTCTCTCTCTCATTCTTTCTCTTTCTCTCTCTCTCTCTCTTCCCCCTCCCTCTCTCTAAACAATCTGTTTGGAATAATTTTAATGTATTTGATTTGATCACTGTTGAGCATATTCTATTCCTTGAACCATAAGCTGTGAGGGACGGTCTTATTCCCTTGCCTAGGCCTTTAATTGGTTGGGAGCCCCAAGGCTGAATAGATTAGTTTAAGAAATTACATAGGATGAATAGAAACAAAGAAGGTGAGTAAATTTGTGGAATAATATTTGGAAGTAGATAGAAGGTGGGTTTTTTTTTCTTTGTTGTTGTTGTTGATGAGGATGTTTTCTTTAAAAACATACTCCATTGCATTGAACTGATTTCCATTCCTTCTTGATAACTATTCAGAATTTGAGGGACGTGAGTAATGTTTGTTGAAATAATTATTCATTTTCTTGCTATTACTGCACAGCACTTTTACCCATAAAAATAGGTCCCAGCTGCAACAAAAACATTCAGGCAAGACCAAGCAGACATATAAATAAATATTCATGAGACAATCGACTCCTCCACTTCTAACATTTGTGCACAATGTTGGGAAATGTTAAGGTGACAAGTTTATGTAACAAGACCAGTTGCCTATAGACTTAGAAACTGACATGGAAATGAAAGAGAAACGCATCAAGATGTAAAGTCAGGAAAAAAAATTAATGTCATTACCCAAGTAATGTTGAGTTGGTTTCAGAAAGAAAGTTCTACAGTAGTGTCAAAGGAGCTGTGTGGGCCAAAATAGACAGGATTGTGGTCCCAGTGGCATGATCAATGGTCCACTTCTTTGTGTGTGTGTGTGTGTTCAATACTGATGCTTGCACAAAAGAGGTGGAACATGGGCTATGTTGCCATAACCACCCTCATGTCCATTTTGAGGTGTCCTGAACATGCTGCTGTACTTATGATGTTCTGTAGAATGTAAGCCTTTCCAGGTGGCCTTCAAATGGCTTGCAGATAATGTAGATAAGGATTGGGCCAAGAACTCTTCAGAAGCCAGAGTAGCATAAGATATCAGACTAGAAGCCAGGAGTTTGGGAGTTCTAGTCATGCCTTGGGCACAAAACCTGTTGTCTGACTTTGGACCAGTCACTTTTTCTTAGCTCTTCACTTGAAGGCAGGCAGAGAAGCAATGGATGGAAACTAATCAAGGAAAGAACCCATCTAGAACTAAGAAGAAATTTTCTGACAGAAGAATTAATCAGTGGAACAGGTTCTCTGCAGAAGTTGTGGGTGCTCTATCACTGGAAGTTTTTAAGAAGAGATTAGACAGATATTTTTCTGAAATGATAAAGAGTTTCTCACTGAGCAGGGGTTTGAGCTAGAACATCCTTTCCAACTGTGGTAGTGTTATTCTGCTCTAGAAAAGAGGCCACAGCAAACTTCTGAAAAACCTTGGCCAAAAAACCCTTCAAGGATTTGTCCAGGCAGCCTTGTCCAGGCAGTCTCTAAGAATCAGACATGACTGAACAGAAGAAGAAGAAAATTCTGCTTTCAAACTCTGCTTCTTAATTTTGAATCAGGCAAAGCCCCTGAAGAATTTTGAAGGGAATAAGTAGTACATTAAAAGGAACAAAATTCCTTAGGGTAGGATGCCCAAAATAATTCAGAACAGAAACACTTTGACAACGTAAAGCAGATTTGAAGAGTCTGATTCTTCCAAGACATCTGTTGACTTTATGGGACCCTTGCAGGGATTACAATAAAGGCAGAAATGGTCTTTTTAGTTGAGGTGCTGTACAGAAAGCAGGACCTATAAAGCAGGAGCATTTTACTTCAAAACCAGCTTATCCTTTTGTTAGAAATGCTGTTTATATAAACACCACAGAGCAAACAGAGTATCAAGTTACAGTCACCATGTGCTTTACTGCTCAACTATATTAACTGTAACAGGAAGCTCAGAACAAAGAAGCATAGAGTAGATACCATAGATCCAAATTTGTAAAACCTGCCATCTACTGGCTGAATATTACTGTAATTGTTGCATAGGAATACATTCCAACCATAAATTCCAACACCTTCCAGTTCAGTGGGTGGGTTTGAGCAGGCTACTTCATAGACAAATTGATGCCCTCCCGATATTTGAGACTCCCAGTCTCAGAAACCCTTAGAGTTGGGCACATTTGCTGGAATTTGCAGGCAATGATCCAAAACATGTGGAGACAACCAGGAAGTCTATTCTTCACTGGGTTCCTCTCCCCCATAGGGTTGTTTCCTGGGTTAAATCCAAGATATTGGGACCATTTCATCTAATCATTTTATTCCCCCTGCCTCTGTTTTAGAGCAAACCCCATTTATTTCCAAATTCACCCAAGGTGAATAAAATCAAGATTAATGAAAACATTTTTGTTATTATTAACCGGGGGCTAACCAAAGAGAGTTCTATGGAATTAGGAAAACTCTGATATTTCTCTTTCTATTTTCATCTTTTATTATCTGGTAGGAAATCACCCTGTGTTCTGGGTAAAAAGAACATTTATTCTGCAGAGGAGAGAATGATGATTCTGGCAGACATTGATATTCACTTGAATATCTGTCTCTGGACTTTCTGCTCCAGATTCCCAAGTTAGTAAATCGATAAAGAAAGCTCTGATGTCATATGCTTTTAGCAAGAAGCCATCATTGATGTACATCTTCCTTTTAAAATAAACACTTTTCTGCTGTTTTTGGAAGCTTTCAACTTTGGGCTGATCTGATTTAAATTCACAGAGCTTCTCAAGAATTTTGGTGGGCAGAAAAATCTCTCAACTACACTGAAGTCCTTAGGTGATGTCTCAGAGACGGAAGCCTTCCTCATTGTTGTAGGAAATTATATGAAAAAAAAAATGCACCTGGGCCACCCTAGGCTGCATTAATAGAGGGATAGAATCAAGATCACGTGAAGTATTAGTATTGCTTTACAAAGCTGTAGTAAGACCACAATTGGAATGCTACATCCATTTTAACATTAAAAATTTATATAGAATATAAAAAGACGTTGAGACACTGGAAAGAGTACAGAGAAGAGCAACAAGAATGGCTCAAAGTTAAAACCTATGACGAATGGTTGCAGGAATTGGGTTTGTCTAGTCTAATGAAAGGAAGGACGAGGGGAGATATAACAGTAGTTCAGTATTTGAGAGGCTGCCACAAAGAAGCGGGGGTCAAGCTATTCTTCAAAGCACCTGAAGGCAGGACAAGAAACAACGGATGGAAACTCACCAAGGAGAGAAGTTACAACTAAGCAAAAATTCTATGACAGCAAGAACAATTAACCAGTGGAACCACTTGCCTTCAGAATTTGTGGGTGACCCATTGCTGGAGGCTTTTAAGAAGAGACCAGACAAACATTTGTCTGAAATGGTATAGATGCTCCTGCTTTAGCATGGGGTTGGACTAGAAGACCTCCAAGGTCCCTTCAAACTTTGTTATTCTGTTATCCGAAACAAATCTCTGCTGAGAGATTTCTAATGCATTTTTAAGAGTCTGTTTCCTTCGTTTAGATATCTTAGACTTCATTCCCCATAATTTCAAGAAGTATGGTTAAAGGTTGCTAAAAAGAGGCGTTTAAAAAGTATCTGGAAAGCTTCAGGATGGGAAACGTGAACTCACGGTAAGCCAAAGCACATGGGCAGGATAATTCATATTAATCCATCGATGAAAAAGGACATAGTTGACCAGAAATGGCTTCATGGCATAGATCTTTTCATAAGAAAGAGCAAAAGGTTTTCAAACCAAAAAGCAAAAAAAAAAGTCCCGTTGCCCAGCTCCCAGACTTTGTGGCACTTGTGCACAAATGTTATTTGCAAAGATACAATTACAGAAAATGCACACCAGGAAATCCTGAATGGAAGGCCCAAGAGATTATTTCTCCAGTATACTAATCCAACATAAAGGGACCCACAAATATTAATAATAAAACCTTCTAGAAACCTAGGAGTCTCCACAGAGGTTTATAGTTTCCGTCCCTTTGTTCAGTCACCTGCCACTGAGTTAACAAGGTCTGACCTCTTCTTCACAATGAAGTTAGCCATCAATTTAACTCATTTTCATATTTTCATTAGCTTCTATTATTTCATTATTGTGCCAAAAGACAGACAGGGGTAACGATGGCTTGCGTTGTGAGCAGCACTGCCATCGTCTGAACAAGTATGTCATAAACGAGAAAGTCAACTTTTTTCCAAGGACAAAATGTTCTGCCAACATTTCTGGCATGACTGAGAATGATTTTTCATGCATAGAATTGTGATGATAAAGGAAAACTCCATGCTAGGTATTTGCCTGCAATTAGACCCCTTAATTTGATTTTCAACCAGCAAAAGAAAAAGGGAAAAGGTCTCCAGAATGCACCTGGAATTCTTCATATCCTATGTCCAGTTCTAGAAACTATAGACTAAGTACTTCTCAGCCATGGCAGCTTGAAAATGCATGGACTCCCAGAATTCCCCAGCCAGCTTGAAATTCTAGCGCATTCCCACTTTGTGATAAGGTTTCTAAGAAAATTAGTTTGACGCTTTCCTTCATTAATCCTGCAGAGCAAGATTTTATGTGTTCTGAAGCAGAGGTCTCGGTAAACTTGGTAACTTTAAGATCTGAGGACTTCAACTCCCAGAAATCCTTATCCAGCAAAGGAATTCTGGGAGTTGAAGTCCACAAATCTTAAAGTGGCCACGGTTGAAGCGCCCTGATCTGAAGAATGAGGACAATCAGTAAAACATTTGCGTGTGATATTTTTAGGAGTTTGGGAGTCCATTGTAACTTTGCAAAGGAACACCAAGACATCAAATACATTATTTTCCCTTTACTTTGTAATGTTTTGGCTCTAGTCAGGCAATTTCCAATTTTGGCCAAATGATGGTGTAAGCAATAAAGAACAGATATGCCAAGCATGGATTTCTTTACACACCATTTGGAACACCAGGCTAATGCAAGAGGACAGTTGACTGGTCTGATTTATTATAACTGACAGCAACCGTAAGGATGATAGAAGGATTCATTGCTGATTTTTAAAGAAAAAAATGATTGCTGAACAATACTTCCCATTCAGGAAAATCTTAAAGGTGGCAAAGCTTAGAAAAATAAAAATTGAGTTTGTGGATAGCTAGCCAGCTAACTAGATGATAACTGATATGTCAATATACGGATTTAATTCAGTTTTAAGGCCGCCCAACTCTTCAACAACTGAGGTCTTCTTAGAATTAAAAGGAAACATCCCACATTAATCGCTGATCAGAAGGTCAACTCCATATCACCAAAAACATAAAGGCTGCAGGGTTTGGAGAACATCTGCTTCCAAAGTCTAGAAAAACAACCTGGTTTTTACCCAAAGGTGCTTTTTCAAGAGACAAATGGACTTGCTGGTTTTTCTTTGAAGATGTGTTGCTTCTCCTCCAAGAAGCTTCTTCAGCTCTTGGATGTGAAGCAAAACATCTTCAAAAAAACAAAAAAAAACAATAGAAAGTCCAGTTGCCTCTTGAAAAAGTACCTTTGGGTAAACCATGACCTGGATGACTGAGAATTTCCATAGACAACCTGGTTTTTAAGAATTTACAGAAAGACGTTAAGAGGAGAACAGTCTAGGGCCTGTGTGGTGCAGTGGTTAGAGTGCAGCACTGCAGGCTTCTTCTGCTGACTGCCAGCTGACTGCAATTTGGCAGTTCGAATCTCGCTAGGCTCAAGGTTGACTCAGCCTTCCATCCTTCTAAGGTTGATAAAATGAAGACCCAGATTGTTTGCAGGGCAAGAGGCTGACTCTCTAAACTGTTTGGAATGGGCTGTAAAGCACTGTGAAGCTGTATATAAGTCTAAGTGCTATTGCTATAGATCTCTAATGGAATGTTATTCCACTGGGCAGATGCTACCACAAAGAAGGACAACTTATACTTCCCTTAAGTTAGCTTTTCGATTAGTGGGACCTGAAGCAAACCCATTCTGACTAACCTCACTAAATTGGTGGAAACATATAAATAAGCCCTCGAGGAACCAGGCCCTAGGCCCCGAATCTTAACTATATAGATGAATGAATGTTTCCTTCCTCCTCCTGCCTTTTATAAAATAGTAAAAGTTGGAGTCTTCCTGTAAATTTGCCTAGCAGTAGATTAGATCGTGCAAATAAAGCAATTTTATTTTTTTCCACACCAAATTAAATGGATTGATGGCATTAACTGCCCTAAGAAGCCAGGATGATTCATGGCCTTTGAAAAGGGATTAAATAAATTATGAAGGATAACTCTACATACGGTTGAAAAGCTCTCCAGGAAACCAGTTGTTAAGAAGTCTTGGTACAAGGGACGTGCCACTATCTCCTGTTGGGATAAAGCAAACGCTGGTCACCACTGCAGTCAAAACAAGCAAGAAAGACAAGCGAAGTGACTTTGAGAGAGAAACAGGGGCAGTTGGTTTCACAAGACCAACAAACCCCAGGATCTCAAATCCCACAAAGCTCTCTTTGCATTACTTTCAGCATATTGATGGAGCTAGAGATTCATAAGATATGAAAAATAGCATCTGCCAGGTAAACTATAATGTAGAATATTTATAGGGTGGTTGGGTTTTTTTTTGGCAAAAGATGATGCACAGCCCATAAAAACTACAGATCAAAATTATATATTTCCAAAACAGATCTTAAATCCCTCTAGAACAGAAATTAAGGTGGATGCAGAATCTGAAAGGACCTAATTGAAATAGGTGAGGTTTGGTAGACGTTCAGGCTTCAATCTTTTGTTGATTTGAAACCAATATTCTGAAACATCGTGGGTGAAAAGACCAGTCTTTGAAAAAACTATCCTTTCCCCCAAAATTACATATTTCCATGTGGATGGAATGAGATGCTCACATTGCAGCACTGGTCAAAAAAGCCCAGCAGAGATTAAACTACCTGAAACTTCTTAGAAAACAACAACTGAATGGAAAACTGCTGGTGACCTTCTACCGCTGCACCATAGAGAGCATTTTAACTTACTGCACCTCTGTATGGTTTGCTAATTGCACAGGGGCAGATAGGAAAGCACTCCAGAGAATTAATGTGATTGCCCAGAAGATCATGGGTTGCCCTCTCCCCTCTTTGGAAGAGCTTTATAGCTCCCGCTACCTTCAAAACATTCTCAAAGATCCATCTCATCCTGGATATATATATATATTTTGAACTATTACCATCTGGCAGACAGTACAGAATAATAAAAACAAGGACAAATAGGCTGAAAAACAGCTTCTATCCCAGGGCAGAAGCTCTTTTTAAATCTGCTGTATAGTGCAGTGTTGGTGTGGTGTTGGGGTTTTCGGTTCAATGTGTGAAGGGTGAAGGATGTGCGCTTGTGCTTATTTTCATGGTCATGGTCATGATGTGCACTGAAGATGGTGTTTGATTTCATTGTACGAAGTGCAATGACAATAAAGTAAAGTAAAGGATAAAACTCAAAGCAAACCCATTTTTCCTTGGATTGAACATCACCTTAGTTGTGAATTTGGTAGAAAGTGCACAGACTTTTTGAAGTTTAGAAGTTGCCCCTAGAAAAAGTACTATAACAGACATCACAACTCATGGTTACTTTAAAGATATCCTATTTCTGTCATGTTAGCTGGTGTGAACATCAATCTATCACTGGACATTTCCATATGAGTTCCAGAAGATCAGTGCAACTGAATTTCTAGAAGGGAACAGGCATTCATTAAATTATAACAATGGCTCAGTTGTTGATCAGATTATAGAGTAACAGAATTGGAAGGGACCTTGGAAGTCTTCTAATCTAACCCTCTACTTGAGTAGAAGATCCTTTATCATTCCTGACAAATGGCTGTCTAGTTCCTTCTTGAATCCCTCCAACGATGGAGCACCCACGACTTTTCTAATAGTAATTGTAATAATTATTAACTGTTAGTGCTTCTAATAGTAATTAATAGTTCATGTAGTAATTGCTTTCTAAGTTCACAGACATATTATGGGTGCTCCAGCAGTGGAAGTTTTTAAGAAGAGATTGGACAAGCATTTGTCTGAAATAGTATAAGTTCTCCTGCTTATACACAGGGTTGGACTAGAAGACCTCCAAGGACCCTTCCAACTCTGTCATTCTGTTAAATTAATATTTTTACTCAGTTCTTCCATAATTTAATGCCTTCAGCCAAAGTGGAAGCTGCATTAACTAAGAGTTAACTGGTCACAAGTCATGCAGTATTCATTTTTTCTCTTCTCTCAACAGCTGCTTCAAGGCCTTTAGCTCTTCTTATTTACACTACAACACACAACTGTAATATTCATTTTCCTTCATTGGGGACATCTGCCACAGGTTTATTAGTTTTCTCAAAACTGCAACGTCTTTTTTTTCCTTCCCCCTGTTAGTTCAGAAGTAAAGTTTGTATGGATGGCAAAGAAAATTTCTACAATCAACCAAAGTAAGCAATTCTGAATGAAGAAAGACGAAAGCATTTTGGGTGCCACACCAATTCTGAAGGAGACGATATCAGTCATGTTCGTAATCTTTCATACAATGCAAAATTTTGCAAACATGGACAAAATTCAATTGTTTCTCCATATTATCGAGCAATCAAAGAAAACAACTTTCCCTACTCTGGAAAGTCAGAATATGATGAGTCCCCCCAAAAAATTCTATTGAAACAAATTATACATTCTAATAATGTAATAGTGAAGTAGCTACTTATGTGAGGGATTTTATGTATCCAGATGTGGGCTGTTCAGGAACAATATGGAACTATCGGCAGATACTTGGAATAACTGAGATTTGTAGACTTCTATCAAGAGGGCAAAATTAATTGAAGGACTGATAGTGAAACAGGAAGTTAGACTAGCACCTACCAAAGACTGATTGAGAAAATAGAAATTTCCCAGAATTCTTTGGGGAACTGCCAGATAGACAGGAAACACAATTAGGTTAGTTTATTCTGCATTCTTGCCGAGAGGTGGATCTCTCACTTCACAGTCAGGAGGCTGTGAGTTCAATCCTAGGTAGCAACAGATATTTCTCTCTCTGGGTGCAATGAGCAATTGTCTGCTATGAACTTTGCATAGGCCTCTGGAAGGGCATCCCGTCAGTAAACGCTCAGCTCCAATCAGTCTCCCCTACCGCATCCCAAAGAGATTGCAGGATTGTTAAAAGAAAAAAACAAATTGTAAGCCTACGTTATCAGAACCTTGCAACTTTTCTCACCACTACTTTGACTCTTTGGACAATTAGGGCAGGTCCTTCCTAAGTTTCTTCCTCCAGCTGTTAAGCAACTGAAGGTTCCTGCCTCTCTTCTCTGATGGTTTTCTAGGTGCCATCTCTTCCCGTCATCCCAGAAAGTCTTCCACACAATCCATTACAACAGGGGTGTCAAACTCAAGGCCCACAGGCAATATGGTCAGATCTTGCCCATGGAGCCATCCTGGTCTACCCAATGCAAAGAGGAAACATGGCAGCGGTTTGGAGAGTGGCATCCAGCTGGCCACGCCTATCCAGTCAGTTATGCCCACCCAATGGGCCAGGCCTGCCCCCCACAAGGTCCACCACACCCCTGATGCATCCCTCAATGAAATTTGAGTTTGACACCCCTGCATTACAACCAGAGGTGGCATTCAGCCAGTCTGCGCCGGTTCTAGAGAACCAGTAGTGGAAATTTTGAGTAGTTTGGAGAACCAGCAAATACCACCTCTGGGTGCCCCCATCCTCACCTATTCTCTGCCTCCCATTGAGTCCCAGCTGATCGGCTGGGTCTTCTTTGGTTGCCCTGCACAGGAGAACAGAGCTGGAAAGCAGGTTAGTGGGGTGGGGAGGGAATGGGGATTTTGCAGTATCCTTCCCCTGCCACACCCACCAAGCTATGCCCACCAAGCCACGCCCACAGAACCGGTAGTAAAAAAAATGTGAATCCCACCACCGATTACAACAATGTGGCAGCTATATAGGATTTCCTTACCGGACAAGGCAACTTAGTACCATGATAATAAGCTTCTTAATTCATCCTAATCCGAAAAGTAAGAACAACACTCCAATCAGAAACTTAAACTATTGATGGGGAAGCAAGAGCTTAAGGACTCATTTGTGAATGAAGAGCACCGTGAATCCTTTTGAATTGGATGCATTGCTTATCTATGCTATCTTTTAAGGCCGACTTAAGAAACCAATTCACTGAGAAGATTATCTGCCTGATCTGAAGCCCTAATGCTTGAAGAAACCACAGATGCATTCACAATCCACCGAATTCGATGCTTCCAAGAAATTGCACTTTTTTTAAAAAAAAAAGAAAAAAGAAAAGTGTTCCCTCAGGTTAAATGAGCTTAATTTCCCCATTTTTTTCCCCCATTTGTACAGAGCTAAATCTGTCCATCTGTGGCTGGCTATATATGAGTTGTTCAAGTGTATCTGAGCAGACACACACACACACCACACACATACACACACACACACACAAAAATCTCCATAGCAACTTCATCTAGCTGTTCCTCCTTGGTAACCAGTTTAGGATAATTATTTATGATATGAGCACTTTTTTTCTGTCTCTCGGGAAGAATATTTTAAAAATCTATTGCTCCATATTATAAAACAAGCAGATGACCTGATGAATATGCATATAATTTATTGCTCATCCTAATATCAAGGAAGCTTCTTTGTTGCCATCTAAAATTAAGCCATAATTCCAATGATTAAATAACTTGTACTCCGTCTGCATTTTGTTGCACCGGTGGGAGGGAGGGAGGGAGGGGGAGAGAGAGAGAGAGAGAGAGAGAGAGATGCTTAACTGTTAAAATGGAATCATGAAATACGGCTGCTTCAAGGCCAAGAAACTTTTGGAGGCTCAAGAAGACATTTGAGATCTCGAACCAATGATTTTCGCATTCATGTTATCCCTCCTAATAAGCAATAATCTGGTTTGCTTGGTTGTTCTTTAATGAGATCTATGAACCACTGTGGTTTGTTATTATTGTTCATTATTATGGCCTTTGAGTTATGACTGGCTCCATATTATTGCTTACATACCTAGCTAGCACAGGACAATTTTATACCTCCCTGCTGTTGCTCTCAGGAACCAACCCTGCCACAACATACAGCATTTCCAGGTTCTGCACAACTGCACTTCAAATCCATCAGAGGAAGACCTATGCCACAAACACAACGAGCACCTAATTCATCATTATAGAGTCTACATATTGTGATAGATTTAGCCTGATGCCTTCACCTGTGTCTATCCACCACTCCCATCATCTCTCTGTTTAGACTTTTTGAAATATTATTTTTAGGGTTTTTAAAAAAAACCCTTTTAAAGCTTTGTATAAGTAATGCTATGCTGTTATATTTTTGTATGCTTTTTAATTTCATGCTTTTAAATTCCAACTTCCGTATCTTCTGTGAGCAACCCTGAGCACTCCAAGTGGCCTCAGTGACCTTCTGAAAGGATGCAAATGAGCAGCTGTCTGCAAGGAATATAAATCCTTCCATTCCCCACTAGCCTGTCAGAGCTGAAGAAGCTTCTGGGATGAGAAGCAAAACATCTTCCAAAGAAAAAACAAGAAAGTCCAGTTGGCTCTTGAAAAAGGCACCTTTGGGGAAACCATGACCTGGATGCCCGAGAATCTCTACAGACTTTTAGCTAAACAGTTTGGGATGAAGATCCTTGGAATGGTGTAGGAGTAATAATGGATTTCCAGAGGGAAAAAAATTGCAGACTACAGGAACCATTTGAACTACTCAGGTGACCCTGAAGACACAAGATAAACCTCCAAGTGGCCTCAACGGCTCTCCAAAAGGATGCAAATGACCAGGTATCTGCAAAGAATTATAAACCCTTCCATTCCCCACCATCCTGCCAGAGCTGAAGAAGCTTCTGGGACGAGAAGCAAAACGTCTTCAAAGAAACAACAGAGTCAGGTAATGCATTCCAGGCACTCTGTTGCTGAAGTCGTACTTTCTGCAATCAAGTCTGGAGCGATTTACATTGAGTTTGTATCTGTTGTGTGCTCTTGTGTTGTTGTGGTTGAAGCTGAAGTAGTCATTGACTGGTAGAACATTGTAGCAGATAATTTTGTGTACTACGCTTAAGTCCAACCATAGGCGGCGTAGTTCAAGATTATCCAAGCCCAGAATTTCAAGCCTGGTGATGTAGAATATTCTATTGCAAGCAGAGGAGTGTAGTATTCTTCTCGTGAAATACTTCTGGACTCGCTCAATTGTATTAACGTCCGATATACAGTGCGGATTCCAGACAGATGAGCTGTATTCGAATATTGGTCTAGCAAACGTTTTGTATGTTCTAGTTCCGATTGTTTGATCTGACTCGAGAAGCAACATGTGCAGACATTGAAAAAAGCTGTCACACTCCTGAATCCGTTCTCCTCGTGCCATTTGATCTGGTATATGAGATCAGAACTGGGGATTCCACCTGAAGAAACAATCACATTGTCTTCAAACAAATCAACATCCAAATGCAGGTTTCATCCAGTTTTAGATACCAGTGATGAAGCTGATTTTGTTATCTCTAATGTTTAAGGCATCACAATCAACTCCACACAGCAATTATGGGGGGCATGTTGGGGAAAGGTTATTTCATTCTTATCTCTCGATAGAAATGTATTCGCCAGCATGGGAACAGAATGTTGGCTGTTTTCAACGTGTCCCTTTTGAAGATGCTGCGTTTTTAACACTAGGAATTAGGGATAAAATATGCAGAGATCTCAGTTTAGAATGCAAACACCTGACTCATTAATTGTGGTTTCTCACAATGAGCCTTGGCTCGGAAATGTAGGTTTTTGTTGTCAAGGCTGCTTTTGCTACAATAATAAATAAATAAACATAAAGCATATTTTAAAAAAGGAAAGAAAAAAGAAATCTTTGCGGCTTGTCCTCCTCCTTTGAACACAGAAAGGACATGCAATTTATTTAGATAATGCAATGACCTTATCTCATGATGTTTCTTCTGCTCTTTTAAATTCTGCTTTTAAATATGGTATGGTGCCTGGAAGAGGGGAAAGTAATCATGGGTAAATGTAAAACAGATGCACGAGTTCTCTGCTTTAATGAATTTTGCAACTGGGAAAGTGATTAAATGTGTTGACAAATGTGGAAGAGAAGGGGGGAAAACCCCTCAACTGGCTGTGTAGAAAAGATTCATAATTGTGCACATAGAACAGAATGTCCAAGCTACTGGTTTCAAACGGACCTTGAAATACTACAGTGAGAGATTGTCCAGTCTTTTCACCACCCCTGATCTCCAGTAATAATGTTAACAGAGAGGTCCATATTTATGTACATTAGCTGTTCATTCCAGTTTTATTGGAAGCTTCTCAACACATTCCTCTAAATTTGGTTACAGGCCTCCTTCAACCTTTTGTGGTCAATGGATAAATACCTACAACTGGTCTTATTAAAAGAGAGAGGCTGGGTGAGACTTTAGATAGCACACTTTTCACAGTGAGACTTTTGTGCTTCATTCTTAGGTAGATCATTACTTCATCTAATTTTTAGGTTCCATCAACTTCCAAGTGACTTTCAGATAGTCTCAGTAAAAGTCATCCAATCAATCAATCAATCAATCAATCAATCAATCAATCAGAATAGAGCTGGAAGGGAGTTTGGAGGTCCAGACAAATTGTTGTCCAATCTCTTCTTAAAAGGCTCCAGTGTTGGAGCATTTATAACTTCTGGAGACAAGTCATTCTACTGATTAATTGTTCTCATTGTGAGGAAATTTCTCCTTTGTTCTAGGTTGGATCTCTCCTTGATTACTTTCTGTCTGTTGCTTCTTGTCCTGCCTTCAGGTATTTGGAGAATAGGTTGACCCTCTTTTCTTTGTGGTAGCCGGTCAAATATTGGGATACTGCTATCATGTCCCCCTTGGTCCTTCTTTTCTCTAGACTAAACATACACAATTCCTGCAACAGTTCTTCCTATGTTTTAGTCTCCGGGCCTTTAATCATTTAGTTGCTCTTCTCTGCATTTTTTCCAAAGTTTCAAGATTTATTTTTTTTTTTTTTGTAATGTGGTGTAATTAGTTTTGTAATGGTTATCCTAGCTCAAAGGGCATGGTACAGCTCCACACAAAAAGCAGAATATAATCATTTCCATCTTATTAGGGCCTTCTCAGTCCTAAAATACACACCCATGCAATGCTTTAAAAAACAACATTTCGCTGTCTACCTATTAAGCTCATGTTAGCAAGGAATTCAGCAGCAAAAGAACTGATCTGCAACTATTCACAGTTATCTAGACCAACAGATGTTTGGTGCTTTGGTGGAACAGAGCACCTTCCGTCCAATGAGTGATGAAGAAAATACATAAATCAATTTCCCTTGTTTGATCCTGGAAGTTTTAAAAAAATGAACAGCTCTCACCTTGGTCAGAAAAAGAGAGATTCGTGTATGTTTGCATAGGGTTTTGCTGAAAAATATTTAGTGATTTCTTTAGCCACTCGTCTCAACACGTGAATTTGGGTGACATGCATCAGATGGAAAAGAGAGATGTAGATGCTGAAGGCTCATTTATTTCTCTCTTCTCCTTTGTGCGCAACAAGATCGTTCAGACAAGGCATCCAGTCCTGGGACATCAAATATTTAACTTTCCATTGCTGCTTACGCAATCCTTTGAGCATTCTCTGACAAGATCAGTGCAGGGAATTAATTGAAAAAGACATGATAGTGATTACTCTGGGTGCTCTTGACACATAACTGGGGTTGGCCCTTGTCTCTACACCAGAGAATCTATTCTAGACAATGGAGAAGGTTGGAGTTAAGAGACACATTGGAGAAAAAGTCCCAGGTCTATCAACCATGATGACCATAGAAGGAAATGCACTCTGACATTAACAATGATGACCCAGGTCAAGTTGTTGTGTACGGTAACTATTTTATCAGCATCTCTGCTGCAGACGTGCATGTTTATGTACATACAAAGAGAGATACACACAAGCAATAAAGGATTAACACAACTGTCTCTTTTGGCAAGTGGTAGGCTGTCTCTAACCATTAAAGGAAGGGGTAGCATATACACACTGTTTCCCTGAAAATATGACCTACCCCGAAAGTAAGTCGTAGCTTGATTTTTACATGTGCACCCAATATAAGCCCTACTCCCCAAATAATTCCTAATTAAGACCCCACCCACTCCAGAGTGCTAGAGTGGGGGTGGTGGAGCTGCCCTATTACTTACCTTTGGACAAGCAGCCAGGCCTTGCACCACCCTGACACCTGCCTTGCCAGCCCATTTCTTCTGCAGCCAGCAAGACTTCCCCAGATTGATCCCAGATTGTTATTGGCTAGAGAGGACCTCAGAATAGTCTTGCTGGCCACAGAAGAAGAAGTTCCTGAAGGCCTCTGACAGCAAAAAGGAGGCCGGGGGTGATGCGTGCAAGTGAAGTTAGACAATGAATGACATCCTCCCAAAAATAAGACCTGGTGCCTTCCTTGGTGGCCAAAAAAAAATATAAGACAGGATCTTATTTTTGGGAAAACATGGTATTTTCTAAATAAACAAATAGTGTTCCATTGCATTGGGCTGGTTTTAATGATGAATGAAATTATTCATTAATTAATTATCCACAGATATCTGAATTACAAGAAAACTAATACCCATAAAGCAAAACTACTTTTTTTAATACCTCTGCAATAGACAAAATGGTGGCCATTTTCCATAGGGCTGTTCAACTGCTTCTTTTAATGTCCCCCTTTCCATGTTTAATTAATTGAAGGGAAAAAAAACCCTTTGGTTGACTTCCCCAAATGTCCTTCCCAACATCTCGTCCCATTTTTATTAGGGAAGGTGAGTACATTTCAAGAATCACAGTTTTCAGGAGAGAGACAAATTGCCTAAAGGGAAATTTACTCTTCTACATAACTTGTCCTCTTTGCTGCTCCTATCTCTATCTATCTCTATAGAATTCTATTAAAAACTGCACCAACAATGCCAAGACATTCTTCCTAGGATATGAATTGCCAACAAATCAACAGAAGATTTTTTTTAAAGAGTGAAATTTTGTTGCCCATTGAATATTTAAATAAACGTTGTATACCTACTTAGGATTTTCAGCTCTATATTCTATTAAACAAGAGTGGTGGCTCAGGCATTTAAGACATTGGACTTGTTGGCTGGAAATCCAGTAGTCCAAGTTCAAGATCTGATCTCTATGAGACAGGGTGAGCTCCCATCCCCACCTTAGCTCCCTGCCAACCTAGCAGTTCAAAAACATGCAAATGCAAGTAGATAAATAGGTACCACTTTGGTGGGAAAATAACAGCACTCCATTGCATTGTGCTGGCCACATGACCAGAGAAATGTCTTCAGACAGTGCTAACTTAACGGCCTTGTGAAATGGAGATGAGCACCTATAGCGGCCCATAACCAGAGGAATAAAATCTACTAGTTTTTTTTTTTTTTACCTTCATTCTATCAAGCAACAACAACAAAAAGAATATTTAACTTTGAGGTATGGAGTAAGCTGTTTATCTGAAGGGTTTGGAAAGAACAAATGGAATGGAAGAATGGAGGAAGTCTGTCTTTTGTTTGAATGCTAAATGGCATGCAATTGTCATTGTAAATGACTAACTGACCATTGGCACATGAGTTATTTCCTGGGATCTAATTTCCAGAAAATTCAGTATTTGGGGCCAATTTTTTTCCCTCTCTTGCTGGGCAGCTGTAATGAAAAACTGGGGATGATGTCTTGTTGAGAGAAGCAGCATCAAACTAAAACACCTCCCATAAAGATTTTGGCAAATAGAAAAAGGTTAACAAATGTTTGGGGATTTTTTTTTCCCCGCCAGCTATGATTGGCTGGGATTTAGCAGTGTGTTTAACCCTTCCTACCATCATTCCAGACCTTCTAAATCTCATTTAATGGGCTGGCACCAGCTCAAATGGAAATCTATTCTTTGCCCACATTTGATATTTACCAATTGACAAGAGTGCTTCTGATAACCGATTTGGGAGGAATACCAAGCATGATCTGGTAGGGCTAATTCTGCCTAATTTAGGGCTGCACAACTGCAAAGTGGTTAATTTTCAGAAACACCTGGTTTTTTTAAAAAAATAAATAAATAAAATCAAGAATCTAGACATAATCAACTATGTATTTTTGTCAAGAGAGATTAGCAAACGGGTGTTGATTAACCAAACTCCAATGTCAGATGCAACAGGAATGAGTCATTTTGGGGGGTGGGGGGGTGGATCTGACTTGTACCTCTCTTTCATCAAAGAAGAGAATCAAAGAATCAGTGCTGGAAGGGACCTTGGAGGTCTTCTAGACCAACCCCCTGTCCTTAAACATCCCAGGCAAATATCTGTCCAATCTTTCATTGAAAACCTCCAATAATGGAGCTCCCACAACTCCAGGATGAAATCTATTCCACTGATTAATTGTTCTCACTGTTAGGAAATTCCTCTTTGCTTCCAGGTTGGATCTACTGTACCTTTGGTAAGTTCTTCCAATTGCTTCTTGTCCTGCCCTCAGGTCCTTTGGAGAATAAATCACCATCCTCTTCCCTTCGATGGCCCTTCAAGCATTTGGAAGATGCTATCGTGTCTTCTCTAAGGCAGAGGTGGGTATTCAGCAGGTCCTGACCAGTTCTGGAGAACCAGTAGCGGAAATTTTGTGTAGTTCAGAAAACTGGCAAATCCCGTCTCTGACTGGCCCCACCCCCATCTATTCTCCGCCTCCCATTGAATCCCAGCTGATCGGCTGGGTCTCCTTTGGTTGCCCTGCCCAGGAGAACGGAGCTGGAAAGCAGGTTAGTGGGATAGGGAGGGAATGAGGGTTTTGCAGTATATCCTTGCTCTGCCACACCTACCAAGCCACACCTACAGAACCAGTAGTAATTTTTTTTTTGAATTCCACCACTGCGCTAAGGCTTCTCTTCATTAGGTGAAACTTACCTGTTAACTGTTCATTGTATGATTTAGCCCGCAGACTCAGAAGACCATCTTTGATGTTCTTCTCTGCCCTCTTCCTAGGACCTCAGCGTCAGAATTATGCCACAAAACCCTTGGCTGCACCTCTTTAATTTAGAAGGAGAAATAACTTCGGAAGGGAAATAAAGACTGGAAACCGCCAACCATCAACATCCCAACCATTTCAAAGCTGAGTCACAGACCGTTGTTGAATGGGAAGCAACAGGCCTGCCAGGCCTGATAGAAGAAGCAGCTGAGCCAGGGGTGGATTTGGAAGAGAAAGAGAAAAGGAAGGAATGAGACAATGAGAACGAGCCAAGGAAGATTTTTCTAGCCAGATAACTTATTGTTTCTGTAGTACATCCTATTGACAAAAGCCAGGATAGAATCAGTTCGGGACCGTAGAAAAATGTCATTGTTCCCAAAATGGTTGTACTCTGAACTGTAAATTCGGATACTTGCCATGTAGCCATGCATAGTGATAAATTCCTAGTTTTAGAAATATTGTTATATCACAGACATTTGTTCCTTCTTCCTTTCCCTTCCCTTGACAACCATCTTTCAGATTATTTGACATCTAAAATATTCTCAACCATCTTGGTTGAGAGCAGGAAACCCAGATTCTAAGCAAAGCAAGATAGAAGTTCTACCTTCTGAATATGTCCACAACCTCATTCATCACTTGATATATCTTTTATGTCCTCCTTCAAACACCCTGCCTATGGCAACCTGAGCTAAATATGCAAATATGAGAATAATACAAAAGTTAGGCATCTCTTATGAAAGAGTGTTGTGGTTCACAGAATGCTCCCTCTTTACAATGTCAACTACAGGCAGTTTCAAGAATGTGAAATTGAAAGATAAGAAGCAAAGAGAACACCACTGGCATTTTGAAAAACTAGCAACATATATCAAAGTCAAGTGAGGTAGAAAGGAGAATGTGGTGAGGTACAGAAGAAGGGGGGATGTAGATGCAAGCATAATGAAAAGCAGAAACAAAAACAGAAAGAAGGAGAAATAAGAATGGGGGAAAGAAAATGGAGGGAGGAGGAGAGGGAGGGGAAGGAGGAGGAGGAGGAGGAGGAGGAGGAGGAGGAGGAGGAGGAGGAGGAGGAGGAGGAGGAGGAGGAGGAGGAGATGACCAAATCAATGCTCTTCATAGAATCCATTCCACCCTGGAAATCCCAGGACCCTTTGAAGATCTCATCTCATGATTACGTCTACATAAAGCTCAGAGAAACACAATCCCTCAGCTGGAGGGAATAAAAATTTGCCCCTTTCACCTTTACTTTTGAAAAGTACAGTATGGCATTTCTGGAAATATTGGACCTTTTTAAAATAATAATAATAATAATAATAATAATAATAATAATAACAATAATAATAATAATAATAATAATAATAATAATAATAATAATAATAATAATAATAATAATATTAATATTAATATTAATAATAATATGATAATGATAATTTCCGAGCCGTCATTAAAATACTGTGTAGCTTTCATTTTGTTTGACCAGGAATAGATAAGAAAAGGGATTTATTACCCCATGATTTTTTTATTTAACTTACCTTATACATAATCAATGTTGACATTTTATGCTTTTCAAATAATATTTATTTCCATGCTGTGCTTGGGAACTGAGGCTAGAGGGCTGAAATGGATTTTATATTCTGAGATACAAAAATGAATGGGCAGCTGAAGAGAGAAAGAGGATTGAATATCTTTCTATCTATGTATATCTTTCTATATATGTATCCATCTATATCTATCTATCTATCTCTATCTATCTGCAGTATCTATCTACAGTATATCTATCATGTATAAATTATCTATCACTCTCTCTTTATCTGTCTCTTTCTATTTATCACTCTATCTATCACTCTATCACTCTATCTATCTAACTTTCTCTCTCTCTCCATCATTTTATCTATCTCCATTATTTTAATCTATATAATATATACATGTGGACACACACACACACACACACACACACACACACACGTATATTGTATACAATGTATACATTTCATGATAAAAGTATTTTATACAGTACAATATGTAATATATATTAAACCATATTATTAAACATGATCATCAATAACAATGATATTTGAGCTTTGTGAGTTAGTTTATTTGTATGTATGGGTATGAGAGTGTGTGTGTGTGTGTGTGTACATACATACACACAAGCTCCCAAAGCTCAAATATAATTGTTATTTATGATCCTGACATTTACAGAGACTTGATGGCCAAAATAACAAAGCTGGATGGCACTGATGTAGGGAAGAAAAAAAGAGATTTTTGGTTTTACAATACTTTTAGGACCTGAGGCCGTTTCTCCTTAGGGTATCAAATAAAATGGAAAGTAATGTAATAACAGAGCTCACGAGACTCTGGAAAAGGACAACACTATATCATCTATGGATCCAGTAAATTAACTGTGTAGGAGTTTCTCTCTTCTTTGCTACCTTTTTTCCCCCTGTTCTCAGAGAAAACCTGACACAAGTTGCTAGGAATATAATCCAGGAACTGTATACAACTCTCTTCATAAATCATCTGGTGAGGCTCTCGATGCTTGTAATGAAGAAAAAGGAAGGAAATAGTTGAGGGTCCAGGTAGAAAATTCGCCCCCTGCTTCAGTTAATATTTTTCCTTCTTCTTCTTCTTCTCTTCTTTCCTCATGGCTTTACAACTATGTATTTATTTTACCCCATCTTTATTATTTTTATAAATAACCCAAAGCAGCAAGCATACATAATACTCTTTCCTTTATTTTCTCTTCAACAACAACCCTATGAGGTTGGTTGGGCTGCGAGAGAGGGACTGGCCCAGAGTCACCCAGTCTCATGCCTAAAGTAGGACTAGAACTCACCATCTCCTGGTGATTGGCCCAAAGACAGCAAATTGGTTTTCATGCTTAAAGCAGGACTACAACTCACTGTCTCCTGGTGAATGGCCCAAAGTCACTCAACTAGCTTTCATGCCTAAGGCAGTACTAGAACTTAGCATCTCCTGGTGATCATGGCCTAAAGTAAGACCAGAACTCACCTTCTCCTGGGTTTCCACCTTCATCTATCTCAGCAGTTGACTCTCCTGTGAGCAGGCTTATTTCTAAATGTTGTGTTGTGAACTAAAACTTCTTCTCCTGATACATCTAAATCAGGGGTGGGATTCAATTTTTTTAACACGTGGGCGTGGCTTAGTTGGTGGGCATGGCTTGGTGGTCATGTGACTGGGTGGACGTGGCTTGGTGGACATGTTATTGGCTGGGTGTGGCCAACTCAATATCACTCACATCGAGGAATGCATCTCCTCGCCTGGCCTCTCATGACTGTGGGGATGCTGCAACAGTTGTAAGTGTGGAAAATGGTCATAAGTCACTTTTTTCAGTGCCATTGTAACTTTGAAGGGTCCCTCCACACAAGCAAAGTACCAGCAAAGGAGGGGAAAAAACCTCCAGAGAAGTTCCAGAGACATGGAGTCTAGTCCTGCTGAGAATGTAATAAGGGTTAACGGAGAGGCAGTTTCTGTAAGCAACCCCAGAATGTTTCCTTCCTGCCTTCCTTACAGGATTAGGCCAGTAATTCCTTCTAACAACCGGTTCTCCGAACTGCTTAGAATGTTAACAACCAGTTCCAGCGAATAGGTGCGAACTGGTAGAATCTCACCCCTGATTTCCCTGTATGTGTGAGTTGCCCAACCTGAGTGCAGAAATGACAGAGCGATGGGTGCAGGCATACTCCAAGCTGGCTTTTTCACTACTTTTCACCTGCCACCATATAACAACCGTTTGCTCCTCATGAACTTCCAATTCAACCTTACAATTGTGTCACCATTCTAGGTCAGCAACCATTCAAATGCCAACGTGTTTGTCTCATTGGCAGGGAGCCAAGGTGTTCACTCCTGTAACTAAGCCAATTTACAGCAAACCGGGCAACACCAAGCAGGTATGCCTTTTTCTGTCCCTTTGGCATTTGTTTTGTGTTGGGGCAAATTAGGTTCATATGATGGTTAATAGCCAGGCAGAAGTATTGTAGAATTTCTTCTCAAGAAAAGGTGAGGCTTGATTTTTTTTATTCCAACCAATGCTGCCGGTTGTGTTTTTTTTTTTTAATGTGCAAACCTTATATGTTCAGGACACTTAGCTATAAAAAAAAATAAAAAACCCAGCCCAATAATTTCTGCACTGAATCACTTATTGTACTCTGCATACATAATTTAATAAAAACAGGGAGCACATAAGAATGAGTGGATCTGTTCTCACAAACCTACCTTTTATTTTATTATAGCTCCATTTAGAGTTGAAGAACCACAGATTTATGGATTTGGGAGCAACCCAGTGGATCTTCTAATCTGGTTTTGTGGCACTGGAGGGAAACCATCCTTGAGAATTTGCAGTTCAGATTTTTCTTAAATAACTCCTGTGATGGAGAACCCCAAAACTTTACAGATAGACCTTTCCACTGTCATAGAAGATCTTACCCTCATGGACCACAGGCATCTGTGAAATAATTCTGCCAGTTTGATTCAGCATATTTTTATGTTCTGGGGGGAACAGAAGGATGCCTGCATGAAAATTAATGCACATATTAATGTGGTGTTCTCTCTCTCTCTCTCTCTCTCTCTCTCTCTCTCTCTCTCTCTCTCTCTCTCTGCATGGACTTTCAACAACATAAGCGATTTCTCTAAGCATTTTCCTTCATGTATGGTATTTTTGTCTGTATTTTCACCGGCAAACCCTATTTTGGTATGAATTTTCCGAGCAGCAAACTGTGTTGTCATATTATGAAAAACACAAGTTTGTTCTGTGTCGTGGAGAGAGGGAGAAGAGACAGACTGTGAATGTTTGCATTAAAATAAAATGTTCTGAATAATTTTTTTCCTCCATCTCTACTTGGGTAGACACGGACTCATATGGCTCACTCCCTCTCTTTGTCCCTCTCCCTCTCTCCCCCCTCTCTCCTGCTCTTTACTCCCTTTCCCCCTCTTTCTCCTTCTCCCTCTCCTCTCTCCCTTTCCTTCTTTCCCCTCTCCTTCCTCTCCCTCTAGCTCTCCTCCCTCCTTCCTCATCTCTCTTTCTCCTTCTCCCTCTCTTCTCTCCCTCCCTCTCCCTCTCCCTTTTCCTCTCCCTCTCCCCACTCTCCTTCCTCTCCATTCCTTCTCCTTCTCCCTCCCTCCCCCCTCCCTCTCTCTTTCTGTGAATTTCCAGCAACACCAGTGCTTTTAAACTATTATCTACAACTATGGTTATTCAAATTTCACACTGGCAAGAGAACAGAGCTTTAATTTTTCCCATGTTGCCTCTCCGTTTTGCATCTTCTGCCATCCGCTAATATCAATAATTGATATCTACCATCTACCACCACTCAAAATGATTTGCATCCACCTGAAGGTCACCTGCAGGCCTTCAATGTTGCTCAACTGGATCTTCTGCAGGAATCTTCTCCCTGTAGCTCCCCTGGCTGTTGCTGAACTTCCGGTGGTGTGACTCATTTGATTCCACAGAACCTCCCTCTCTCTCAACCTGACCTAAAATAAATCTCCCCTTTTCGCATGCAAAGCAACCAACCTTTGCCCTTAGCTATCATGGCTGTCTGCAGAAATAACCGGTCACTCACTGAAAGAGAGAGGGCCCAATGGATTTCAAAGGCTAGAGAGGATTAATAACAAATGATCCCACCATTCCTACCCAAGGATGTAGGCAGATGCCTTCAGAATCCATTCATCTGCACGGCGTGGCAAACAAGATACGATCGTGCTTATTGAATTTGCTAAGGATCCCTCCAAATTTAGACAGACAGGCATTCTCATGACCCTGAACATCCTTCCATCATTCTGGGTCTGTTGGTCAGATACCGCAGTCCTGAAAATCAAGGTTGAATCGAAGGGAGCCTACTGTATTAGAAGGCTGCTTGTAAAAAAATATCAGACATCTAAGTGGAAAATAGAGGATTTGAATGCTTTCGGGCGCCATCTACTGTCTTTCTTTTTACCCACCGAAAGTTCTACAGCGAAGAAAATAAATCAAATAAAGCAATTTTCCTTTTGCAAGCTGTGAAAAGCACAAATGCAAAGTGGAAGAGTTAATGTACGACATTGTTAATTGCAAAACGTTGTACCCATTATAGTCAAACCGATAGTTACATGGATTAGACCGCGTTAATCCTACACGTTCATTATCACCCTTGAATAAAACCGAGTTGTTTTATTTCCTTCTCTTCCTTCCATATTTCTTATTTAGGGTTGGTTTTTGTTTTTTTGTTTTGGTTGTCGAGCTTCATTCTGCTTCTACTTTTATTAATGTCGCCAATCAATAATAACAATTATATATAACGGGCTAATATATATAACGAATACTTATTTGGAAGAAATTGCTACAGCGAGCAAATAAACATCAGTTATTGGTGAGGTGGAAAGGTTTCAAACTTTCCTTCAAAAACAAGTAACACTAAATGGTTTTACAAATACATTCCTAAGTCTATGTGTGGTTTCATACATAAAGCTATTAGTTTGGATTAACCATGCATTATTACATAAATCAGAATCGATTTGTTTCACAAGATAAACCAAATCGTGCATTATGACTGATAGGCTACAATGGCTGGGTTTGCACCTTACAAACATTCAAAAGCATACAAATTACCTTATGGCTTAGCATTTAATAAAAATGCGAGCTTTCTGCAAAATATACCAAATATTTAAAATCTGGGTTCGACTGAAACTATCAGAATAACAGAGTTGGAAGGGACCTTGGAGATCTTCTAGTCCATTCCCCGCTGCTCAAGCGGGGAAACCCTATACCATTCTCGTCAACTGGCTGCCCAGTCTCTTCTTGAAAACCTCCAGTATTGGAGAACCCAGAACTTTTGAAGTTAAGCCTTTCCACTGTTGATTCCCTGTTAGGAAACCTCTCCTTAGTTCTAGATTGCTTGTCTCCTTGATTAACTTCCATCCATCGCATTCTTGTCTTGGCTTCTGGTGCTTAACCTGTTATCTGTTGGGTCTATTTTCTGGGACAGAGACAAAAATAAGTGCCACATCCATTTTACCCCTGATTTTTCATTCTCTTACGTCACACATTTTTGTTTTTCCCAAGGTCTTGAAATTAGGATTGGATTGCAATATGTATGGGAGATGCCTTCCTGGGTTGAGCAATCAACTATATATATAATAGCAGCCTATATATATGGACCTTTTTTGTATTGATGGTTGCTATGCACAATGGATGATTATTTGAGGACTAAGAGGGAAGGCAAGTTGCGGGTGGAGTGATGGACTCATGTTGATCAAACATCAGCATGATGATGATGGTGATGATATCCAGTCTTGAACTGTGTTTGGCAGTTCTTTTTAAAAAAAATATTTTTGATTGAATAAACCTTAAAAACAATTGAACACAGTGCGACTTTCTTAGCCACCATTTTGGCCATACAAGCTATAGTATAGATATACATATAACAGCTAATTTTCCTTTTTCCCTTATGTCATTAGTATAGTGCTAGTTGCATATTATTTCTATTTACATTTATCTACAATTATATACATATTTACAACCATCTTTGCCATCAACCATATATTTACAACATATTTACAACTCATGCATTTGTATCATATCATATTTGTTCATTATATTCCATTCTCTTTAGGTTACAGAACTTTAGCTTTCATTCCTATAAAGTGTCAACCCTTTCTTTCTTTTTCCTTGACTCCAGCCATTGATACATTTTACTCCAGACTTCATAATTCTCTGTCTCACCCTTATCTTTGATTTTTAAAGTTAGTCTGTCTGTGTTTGACAGTTCTGTGGGCTAGGTCTCTCCACATCTTCCAATCCTACACTACTTCTTTGAGTTTTTCTGTACTCAGGCTGCTATCAGATTTGATGGTGTCCAGGCACCACATTCTTTGATGTTACTCTTGATTGTTTCTGCCCTTCAGCTCTTTTTCACCACTGGAACAATCTGGGTTCTTTACCATCTTCTGAAATCTTGATGTTCTCCAGGACTGAGTGAAAGAAGTAGTTGGTCTAGATATGTTGACTCCATGGAAGAAATGGACTCACTGTAGTTGCTACAACCTGGAAGTACTGCCCTCAATTTTTGCCTGTTGATCTTGTTCCTTCTTTGAGAAGATCTAAGAGAGAGTCAATTCCCACTGAACACCTACTAGATGATGTGATTCATAGAAGGACCTCCTTATACACCTTAAATCTGGGCAGTCTGGTAAGTGGGAAGGTGGTTTTTCAAAATGTAACTGTCTATCTTGGGATGGAATCTAACTGAGGTATGTTTTGTTGGATGACACTTAGAAAAATGCGAGCTATCTTTTCTGAATCCAGCCCATTTCCCCCCTCCCCCTGTTTCCATTATAACTGGCATCAAAATGAACATTATCTAGTGATGTCACTCTGTTGCCCCTAATTTGGGGCAACTTTTAGCACTTCTGTTTACGCTTTCTGTTTTACAGCCAATGCATAAGGGGAAAATGAATTACGATAATGTCAATCAGGGGGCACATTCATCTATTGAATGTTGAGATTTCTTTTTATGGATTTTGCTTGTGGGGAGAAATTTATGAATGACATGCCTTGGTAGATAATGTAGAACAAATGAATATAAAGTAAGCTTGTCTCAATAGGCACAGAAGCAATTCCAAAGTTTATTATGTCTCCAAAATAGAAGGGAGGGGGGAAGATGTTGTACATTGACTACCAATAGAGCTGTGAACATGGTTCATGGCCAGCCAGTGCGACTTAAATGGCTTTATCTATTGTTTATGCACAAGAAAAAAAAATCTTTCTTCTGCACTTGGGAAATGACTATTTCTATTGTCCCAAAGGTGCTTTTCTAAAGGGCCACTGGACCTTCGTGTTTCCTTAACACATTTCACTTCTCATCCAAGAAGAAAACTTCTTGGATGAGAAGCGAAACGTCTTCAAGGAAAAACAAAGTTTTGCCTTTTGAAAAAGCACCCTTGGGACAACCTGGATGACTGAGAATCTCCATAGTCATTTTTTGGAAAAGGTTTCGCTTCTCATCCAAGAAGCTTCTTCTGTTAAAACTGAAGAAGTTTCTTGGATGAGAAGCAAAATGTTCTCAAAGGAAAAACAAATTAAATATATCTAGTTCAGAATGGAAGAAAACTTCTTGGATGAGAAGCAAAATGTTTTCAAGGAAAAACAAAGTCAATGAGCCACCTTTGGGACAACAATGACCTGGATGGCCGAGAGTCTCCATAACTATTTCTATTGCTTAATTGCTGCCTATGGATTGACCTTATGAATGGCTTTCTTGGCTGGTGCATTCATAATACAGATCTCCCATGGATATTGGTAGACCTGGGGTCAGGTTTTACACCATGCCACAAGTTGAGTTAAACGTAGTTTTGTTTTAATCAAGCAAAGATTTGTCACCTTAAGATTATTTAGTTCATTCTAAAGCATTTTATTTTGCAAAATAAAACATGTTCCATTTTAAAATTTATTTTAATAGAATAACAGAGTTGGAAGGGACCTTGGAGGTCTTCTAGTCCAACTCCTTGTTCAAACAGGAAACCCTATACCATTTCAGACAAATGGCTGTCCAATCTCTTCTTAAAAGACTCCAGTGTTGGAGCATTCACAGCTTCTGAAGGCAAGTTGATCCACTGATTAATTGTTCTTCATTATCAGGAAATTCCACCTTAGTTCTAGGTTGCTTCTCTCCTTGATGAGTTTCCATCTTTCTTCTCCTGCCTTTAGGTGACATAGAGTGAAGGCAGGATTGAACCTGATTTAATTCTGCCTCCATCAAATGAGAAATACTCAGATATCCATCATGTATTTTTAGTATACCCAATTTACACCCCAGTCTAATGAAGTCAACATCCCAATTTCTAAGGGATTTTAATGCTTTTCTTCCTACCCTCCGATTTACTGCGTTTAACAGCTGATTCACTGTTTTAATTTCCCAGAATCTAATGTGATACATTGAGACAGTTTGCATTGTTGTTTGCCTTTTGAACACCAGGCGTTTCCACATCTCCTCTCCCCGCACCAAACTCTTTCATCTAATAAATGTTTCATGATAAGAGAAAATTATAGCTGAACTCAGAAGGGAGCTTCAAAGCTTAGAATTAGCACAACCGTTCCTGTCACACCAAAAAATACTTGTTATGGGTCGCTATACGATGCCATGCTTTGCATTTTGGGGACAAAAAAAAAAATGTTGTGGCTTTTCTCTGAAGTGGGACAGACACAACCCGCTTCCATCCGTTAGACTAACCATGAACCAAAAAGTGAAAGCCCCAGCACCAAACAAACATTGATTTGATTTGAAGTTTCGTTTTGTGGATAACGCTCCTGTCATCTATTTAATAATGTATGACTTCTGGCACATTAAAATTTATAGTACAGTAAAAATGTTTGCTAGTCTTTCTGAGGCAACACGTATCAAAGGTTTGTAGGGATCACACAATCTCTGGAGTGTAATTAAAGTTGTGGCATTATATAACGCAGTTACTGAATTAAATATTCAAACGGCTTTTAACCCTATGTCAATGGAATATGGGCAAAGTGTAGCTTTAAATATATTTTGAAAAGAATCTCAGATAGGCGAAAGCAGGTATCATGTTCGATGTCAGCCAAAGGACCGATGGATTGCATTTTCTCAGGATGATACATGATTATCCCTCCCAAAAGAGGGTTAAAACAAACCAGGTTTATCACACTGTATAAATGACAGCCATTAGACCTTTAGATAACCGGTTGTGTGTATGTGTATTGTTGAAAAAGATAGTGGAGCAACACAGGTGTCCCTGGAACCAAACCCTCTGTCAAAATAACAAAAGCAGCGTCACGTTATCACAATGCAAACATTTGTATATGTGTATAACGTTATAATCAACAGGAGAGAATATTTGCAGTTCAGCGTTGAATTGTGGGGTCCTGGGTGCTTTCTGAGTTTCTTGTAGGTGTTTCATTATCCAACTGGGTAACATTATCATTGCTAGAAGGGACTTGTATATAAACAGAAAGCAAACCCCACTCCCTTTTAGCACTGATGATGGTACCCAGTTGGGTAATGAAATGTCTATAAGAAAACAAACAAGCTCAGAGAACAGCAAGGACTCCCAAATTACAATCCTCATACAAAAAGGGAGTTTTCCATGTTGTTAGGGTACACTACTACTGCCCATATTTTTTCTCCTCTTATCTCCCTCCTCCCTCACTCCTCTTCTAGGAAAAGGTATTGCATAAATCTGTATAAATCTTGCCCATTCTATCTCTAGGTTACCAAGATTCTGCATTCTTTCAATTTAAAATGGATTTTTAAAATGCTTTATTTAAAACACACACACACACACACTTGTGGATTGGCTTGTCGTTTGCAACCTCTTCTGAACTATGGAGTTTTGCGCACAAGTTAACTTACAACACAATGTTTTAACATGCATTTCTCCAAAGGGCTTTTGTTTTATCTACATTTTTCCAATGACCTACTTTCGAACATTTAGCCAATGTAGTTTTGCAAACCAACTGTGAATTTCTGTTATAACCAGCTCTTTAAAGATAACAATACACAAATCAGAAATATACATACGTATATATTTTGAAGTCCTTGCCCTTCCATGTCTTCTCCACAGACAGTAGACATTAATCCACTCTGTTCAATTATTCAACCTTTTCTGTTCTAACAAATACCCATTCTGAAGGATCTCCAAAACCCACTTTAATAGAAATCCACGCTAGAAATCTTTTCACCGTAAGCAGGAATGGCATCGTTTGAAAGTGTTCTACCTGCCCAGGTATTTTGATGTACTGCAGGTGATCTGTTGTATGGTCCTACATTATTTCTGGGGACATGTGGTATAGCTGTAAAATATGGATTGTGCATTTCAGCTTCTGATTGCATTTTAGGTCCAAACACAATGGTGTGAAGTTACCTGTGGCTTGTCCCTTCATCTCAACAATGTCTGCACTAGCTCTCTGAAGTTAACAGAATAACAGCGTTGGAAGGGACCTTGGAGGTCTTCTAGTCCAACCCCCCTGCTCAAGCAGGAAACCCTAGATCGTTTCTGACATATGGCTGTTCAGTATCTTTTTAAAAGCCTCCAATGATGGAGAACCCACATGTTCTGATTAATTGTCCTAAATGTCAGGAAATTTCACTTTAGTTCCAGGTAGCTTCTCTCCTTGATTAGTTTTCCATCCATTGCTTCTCATCTTGCCTTCTGGTGCTTTGAAAAATAGTTTGGGCCCCCTCACCTTTGTAAGGAGCCCCTCAAATATTGGAAGACTGTTAGCATGTCACTAAACCTTCTCTTTGTTGGACAAGACACACCTAATTCCTGCAACAATTCTTCATATGTTTTACTCTTCGGTCTCCTAATCCTCTCACCTTCCAACTTGCAGGCAAAATTATTGTTGTTGATGCTGCTGCTGCTTTTTTGCATTGTGTAAGCACTGGCTTGGCCTTTTAAGATCTTTCCCAAATTGTGTGCAGTGTTTTCATTCGAGTTCCTGGCATCTGCCTTACTTCGGTAGCAATCGTACCGCTTCATTGTGATGTTAGAGCCATTGGCCAAATCTGTACCATCACACATACCCCACTAGCAACAAAACAACGGATGGACCACACAAAACACTCTAGCATTGAGAGAAGGACTGTTTTCTCTCCTCTTCTAGCCACGCTTCCCTCTGCTCCACTCACGCCTGCCAAGGCTGTTTTTGAAAAAAATGAAATTAAAATGTCAAATGCCAAAGAATGCTGGTTTAGGCTGCGTTCCCTTCCTGTGGATGACAGTTACACAGCGGATGACCCATTCAAAGAAGGCCTTTGGCAGGCTTACAAGAGGGAAAAACGTGCTCTTAACAACTGAGGATGGATACGGTGGAGGATGAATTTGAGCAGAAGTCAGAGGAAGGCGAATGGATAATCTTCCAGGCAATGTCTTAGCTTCCATTCAAATAGCAGTGCTCAAACTCAGTTTAACCCTTGAGGTTTGCCAGGGACCACAGCTCTGGGAGCACCCTTTGAGACTTACTCCCTGGGAAAAAAGTCTCATTTCTCCTCCATCCCACCTAATGATGACAGAAGGATGCCTCAGTTTGACCCTGAGCTCCAAAAAATCTCTTATTTTGCAGGGTTTTGTTAATATCACCTTACACTCCAGATAGAGACAGGATTCATTGTGCTTCTTGTCTGGATACCTCGAAAGACTAACATTTATTTTGCAAGTACTATCCTTGCTGTACTTGAGACCCTCTTAGTCCCTTGCTGGTGAGTGTAATCGAAGTTCTACATTCATGAAGAAACACTCTGAAACAGAACCAGTATTTACAAGTCAGCATGCTTTTCCACAGCCTATGAGCATACAGAGGCGTTTCCATAGACTCATCTCAGTTATAATAACAGAATAACAGAGTTGGAAGGGACCTTGGAGGTCTTCTAGTCCAACCCTGCTCAAGCAAGAAACCCTACACCACTTCAATCTCTTCTGAAAAACCTCCAGTGTTGGAGCGTTCACGATGTCTGGTAGCAAGTCGTTCCACTGATTAATTGTTCTCACTGCCACCAGCAGCATATTCTGTTTTGCATTGTTTTCTATTTGTATATTACTTCTTTCCTCCATGAGATCAAGATCTTTGCATGGATTTATGAACCTCACTTCTAGCGGGATATCTCAGATACCATGAAGTATGTCCACCTAGCAGCTTCCACATATTATTTTCCTTGTGTTCAATCATCAGTCATTGCAATGCCATCTGTAAGACAGTTCCTAAACGGGAGAGATAGATTTTTCCGTTCCCTTAGTTGAAGGGAGACCAAATTAAGGATGGCTAATTAGGCTAACCAGACCATAACTCTGGTATTTTCCATCAAAGGCGAGCAACAGTGTCACTAAGATTGAATAGAAAGGGGAAATATGGCACATATTACTATCCATCCATGTAATGAAAGTTGTCATCCATCAAGTTCTACCAGTAAAGCAAAGATAAGAGAGACCAAAGTTGATCTAGAGAACAAAGTTGTCAGTAGAATTGCTTTTTCTGTTTTTCTTATCAGACGAAAAGGGCTTTAGGAGCTCAATATACAATCTGACTTGGAACCTGTTCTGACCTAGGCTTCCTTAGAAAGCATAAAACACAATCTTAGTCCCAGCAAAAAGCTCTTTTATTTCCACAACTGTGAATTACGTTCATTCACAGCCTGCAAGGCTTCACAAACAGTTTTTCAGGGGGAATGCTTATAAACACCCACCTTATCGCACTTGGAATGTGGCCAGAGAACGAATTGCCAGATGCAGGGCAAGGCTGTGAATTACAAGAGTTAACAGGATTTTTCAAAGCTTGAATCGACCAGACGAACTAATTGCTTCCTGCAAAAGCTCACGTCCCGTTCGCTCCTCTTTTATGTCCTATGGGAGAGGCCAATCATCTCAGAGGTGTGTGGCCTTACTCCTGAGTCGACCCTGCTTTCTCAACTATTTCTTGTCTTCTGGTAGCCCTGCCCATGCGCAGGCTGGGAGGAACCGGTTCCAGAAACTTCCCCGCCTCATTGCTGTCTGAGTCTCAAGGCAGCTGGTGACTGCCAGCCTGCTCTGGCCCCATCCCTGCCTCTGATGCAGAGCCCTCATCTGAGCCCTCCTCAGCCTCTAAGACTGGCCCAGGTTCCTCCCCAGCCTCCTTGCTCCTGTCCAACTCTGCTGCCAGCTCCGTCAGCTGCTGGTAGGCCACAACGGAACCAAACACCTGAGCTCCATAAAAAAGTTGATTCTGGCTAGCAATTAACTGCTTCATGTCCAGCATGGGAAGTCAAAACCAACCCACTGGAGATAATCAGCTGGTCCTCTCCACGCCAGGAATCTGTCTCTCCCTTCAAGTTCCTTCCAGGGGAAGTGAGAAATAGTCAACTCTCAGATGTCTCTGCTCATTTTTCCTTTATTTATTTCTTTATTTTTGGCTATAATGCCTCAACCTGGGACACTTGTCAGGAATTGATTGCAAACTGAGATATGTTTCAGCCTATTCTCTTGCACCCTGCACAGAACACTCTGGCCATTCGTCATGTTATTGATTCAGTAAATAACTCCTTGCTGTCATCTGTTATTTTTTTGGATCTGATTCCTTGGATGGTGAGGTAAACACAACTATCAGGAGGGGACAATCTATAAAAATATTCTAAAGAAAGAAAAGATTCCCAATGCTTGAAAGAGGTAGCATGGCTTCATTGTGTGCTGTTTAAAGGACCCTCAAGTAAATTCATCTTTTGAACCATTCAGCAGAGGAAAGTTTTTTTAAAAAAATGATTTCCTGCTATTTTGTAGAAGTTCCACTTCCCAAGTACATTTAAAAAACAACAACATACAAAAACTCATTGGAAAGGAAGGGAATGTGAGAACCTAGAAAACATCAAGATTCTGGATCCTTTCCATGTTTGTGGACACAATTTTCCTAGCTTTGAAAAATCATGTCCTTAAACAGGGAGATGTTTGTGGCCCTCCAGATATTCTTGGATTCCTTACCATTGATCTAATCAAGGAGACAATCGACTAACTAATTGAGTAGAGAGCCAATCTAGTACTAAAGAAGAATCTCTGGAACAATCAACCAGTGGAACAGCTTACCTCTAGAAGTTGGGGGGGGGGGGGGGTCATGCCCTTGTTGGAGTCTGATACTAAGGGGGAGATTGAACAGCTGACAGGGAGTGGGAGTGTGGATCCGGTGGCTGTGGAAGAAATGGGGGAAGGGCACAGGCCAGCTGGGCATTCAGAGGAAGATCCAGGGCCATTCCCTCTTCATCCTAGAGCATGCAGGGAGGAACAGAGAAGGGAGCAACGGGGCTTATGGGAGAGAAAAAGGCCCTGATCCCTTTCATTAGTTGCAGCTGGGAGAACAGGATATAAGCTGGAAGCAAAGCATGCATTATCTTTGTCAAGGCTTATCCGGAGTTTGGTGTCCTCCCAACTGTGGGTGCTGCGTTATCTTTTGGAAGTCTGCAATTTATCATCCTGGCCTGTCATATTAAGTACTTCAGCATGGTTTGTGTTGGTTTTTTTTTAATTTCTAATTATCTTTACTTTGGATTCGGACTGCATTTCTTCCCTTTATAGACTGTTTTTGGAAGAGTTTGATCTCCAGCCGAGGATAACTGGGCATTGGGGGCCAAGTTGGAAGCATTAAAGGGAATGTATCTACTTTGGTGACTTTGTTATTTTTGTTCCACACCTCGACTCACCACAGGGCCAGACAGTCACTGTAATTACCAATGTAAAATTAACATCTGGTTCACCTGAACTGGTATCCCTGTCTTTAGGCCAATCATCAGGAGATGGTGGTTGTTGTTTCTTCTTCTTCTTCTTCTTCTTCTTCTTCTTCTTCTTCTTCTTCTT
>NW_020769394.1:2915990-2934945 GCF_900518735.1 Pseudonaja textilis
AAAAACGTTCCGTGGTCCGAGTTGCTTGAGATCCTCACAAACCACTACGCTCCCAGGCCTTCACAAATCGCCAGGAGGTTCACGTTCCGAATGAGGAAGCAATCAAGTAAGGAGACCATCAACCAATATATGGCCGCCCTCAGAACAGCAGCCCTGCACTGCGGGTTTGGAACATACCTGGAGGACATGCTCCTCGATCAATTAGTTTGTGGGGTCAAGGATCTCAACCTACAGAGGCGACTGCTAGCTAAAAAAGACCTCAACCTCGCGCAAGCGGTAGAGGAGGCCCTAGCAGCCGAGCTAGCAACGAACTCAGCCACCGAAATTCAGGGCCCAAGCGCCAAGCTAGCAGCGTTCCCAGTCCATTCCGAAGAGGTGGAAGCGGAGGAAGGCCACAACGATGAGAACGATGTCCATTGCCTCACCAATGACAGACGGTCGCAGGTAGGGGCCAAACAAGAATACACCGGTCCACCCAAGCACATCACCCTGTGCCTAGCCTGTGGGGGATCACATCAAAGGGCCACCTGCAAGTTTAAAGGAGCCGTTTGCAACAACTGCCATAAGAGGGGGCACATTGCGAGAGTCTGCCAAGCCCCCCAAAGCGCTGCACAAAGACCCCCGTCCTCGCACTCGGGACCACAGAGGCAAGTATTAAACTGTCGCACGCACCGCCTTGCCAGGCGTACTTGCCACTCTGTTAGTAAAATTTCTCTCTCCGTTTCCCTAGAAGGTAAACCGTGCCACATGGAGGTTGACACAGGGTCAGCGCTCTCAATAATCTCGTGGAACACCCTCAAGAGACTCCACCCCAGCCTATCTACTACCCGGCTTCAGAGATGCCAGTTCGGTCTGAAGGACTACCAGGGGAAGGCCATTCCCGTGATCGGCAGAGGCAAGTTCTTTGTCAGTTTTAGAGCTTTTAAAGGCCACCTACCTCTAGTGGTAGTTAACGGCAATCTACCCACCTTATTGGGGCTCGATTGGTTTCCCCACCTCGGCCTAGGGTTAACAGGAGTCCATGCTGTCTCAACCTCAGACACTGACTCCTTATTCGCTGACTACGCAGATGTGTTCAGCGAGGAGCTGGGGTGTTATAATGGAACCCCCATCTCGTTCACCGTTGACCCCCAGGCAGTCCCAATCAGATTAAAACCACGTAGAGTTCCATTTGCTATTCGACCAAAACTAGACGCTGAATTGGATAAACTACTAAAACAAGGGGTCATTGAGCCAACAGATTTCGCCAAGTGGGAGACGCCCATTGTCACACCCCTCAAAAAAGATGGTAGCCTGAGAATTTGCTCGGACTACAAGACAACAATCAATAAATATTTACAAGTTAGCGCCTACCCCGTGCCCGTCATTCAGCACTTATTGCACACATTCGAACCGGGCAGTATTTTTGCTAAATTGGACATGTCTCAAGCATATCAACAGTTCCCTGTTGATAACCAAACAGCGGAACTTCAGACCATCGTCACTCACAGGGGTGCCTTCCGATGCAAGCGTCTCCAATTTGGCGTAAGTGTTGCCCCGGGTATTTTTCAATCCCTCATGGAGCGGATTTTACAGGGCCTCCCTGGTGTAGTACCCTACTTCGACGACATCTTGGTCTCGGCCAGGGACAGACCCCAACTCTTCCAGAGAGTGCGAGCAGTGTTAGAGAGGTTCAGACAGCATGGCCTCAAGTTAAAAAAAGAAAAATGCGCCATTGCCACTAGACAGGTGGACTTTCTGGGTTATAAAATTGACGCCTCTGGCATTCACCCCCTGGAGTCCAAGGTCAGGGCGATCCACGAAGCTCCCACACCGACCTCCAAAATGGAGCTACAAGCTTTCTTGGGGCTCCTAAACTTTTATGCATCCTTTTTGCCCCATAAAGCCTCAGTAGCCGAACCCCTACACAGATTACTAGACAAAAAGTCACCGTGGCACTGGGGGCACAAAGAAGACCAGGCGTTTAACGCCGTCAAATCACTACTTACGTCAGAGGCAGTGCTCATCCAATTCGACCCCAACCTTCCTTTAGTACTGGCAGCAGACGCATCCCCTTTTGGAATTGGGGCGGTCCTTAGTCACCGACTCGCCAATGGCGCCGAGGCCCCCATCGCCTTTTTCTCCAGGACGCTCTCGGCCACGGAGCGAAATTACAGCCAAATAGACAAGGAAGCCCTAGCAGCTGTTGCAGCCGTGAAAAAGTTTCACGAATTCCTTTTTGGCCACTTCTTCGAACTGGTCACCGACCATAAGCCCCTCCTGGGCCTACTGGCCGGCGACAAACAGACACCTCAAGTCCTCTCCCCTCGGATGACAAGATGGACACTTTTCCTAGCGGCCTACTCATACAAACTTATCCACCGCCCGGGCAAAACCCTATCCCACGCTGACGCGCTCAGTCGCTGCCCCTTACCCGCTCCGGCTGAAGACCCAGCTCCTGTCAATGCCATTTTTGAAATCACCCAGTTGGACCTGCCCATCACCGCCCTTGACATCGCCGCCAAAACCAAGGCAGACCAAACGCTCGCCCAGGTGCTCGACTGGGTGAGGAGGGGGTGGCCGGGAGGCAATGTTGATAACAAATTCGCACCCTTTAAGACTCGCATGCAGGAGCTGTCCAGTTTGCAGGGTTGTCTTCTGTGGGGCACTCGAGTGGTCATTCCGACCTCGCTGCGTACCCGAGTCCTGGAAGCGTTGCATGAGGGACACCCCGGCATTGTGAGAATGAAGGCGTTGGCACGCAGCTACGTGTGGTGGCCGGGTCTAGACGAGGACATTGTCAATTGGGTAAGTTCCTGCAGCATTTGCCAGGAATCCCGTCCTGCTCCCCCCATCGCCACCCCTACCAGATGGGAGAGCGCCAGCGCCCCTTGGTCTAGAATCCATATCGATCTGGCAGGCCCCGTGCATGGAAAGATGTTCCTAGTGGTCGTGGACGCTTATTCCAAATGGATAGACGTGGCACAGCTATCCACGACCACCACACTAGCAATCACCAACGTGTTAACGCGCCTGTTCGTTACCCATGGACTACCCGACTCCTTGGTCTCCGATAATGGCCCACAGTTCGCATCAGTAGAATTCAGCCGTTTTGCAGCCAACCTAGGCATTCGCCACATTTTCACAGCCCCATTTCACCCTGCGAGTAATGGGTTGGCTGAAAGGGCCGTCAGGACCACCAAAGAGGCCCTCGCTAGGTTTGGCAGAGATGACTGGCACCACAAACTCTCACGGTTCCTGATGAGCCAGCACTCAACCCCCTGTGCAGTCACCAATAAGTCCCCAGCGGAACTTCTGATGGGCCGGCGCCTGAGGACTGTATTAGATAGACTGCACCCACAATACTGCCCTGACTCTCCCCTCGCTTCCACTTCGGGGGTTAGACATTTTATGTTACAGGAGCCGATATTCGCAAGGAATTTCGCTGGGGACCCACTTTGGATTCCGGGCGAGGTCATCGCCGTCACCGGGCCGAGATCGTATAGAGTAAGGCTGGAGGATGGTCGCGTCTGGAGGAGACACATAGACCAACTCAGAAGGCGCCTCAGCAACCTCGCAAACAAGAATCCAGAGTCTCCAGTCGAAGGGGAACCGTCTCATCCGCCACCCAGCCACACCGCACCCAGTGACCAGTCTGCGCCAGCGGTCGTTCCGGTCAGCCCAAACTCGGACGACAGTGCCCAGAGAGTTGACCAACCGGATCCAACCCTCGAGAGCTTGACCCCAGAAACCAACCCGGTGGTTTCCGAGGATGCCCAGTCCAGAGAGAGTGTTGGCGACACTATGCCAGCTCAACCGTCACAGACTGATACCGAACAGTCAGACAATGTTCCCGAGTTGCGCCGCTCCGGGCGCCAACACAAACCCCCCATCTACCTCAAGGACTATGCGTGTTCGCATCTGGGGGGAAGGGGTGTTATGTCCTGAGGACTCAAGGAGTTCTCACTCAGGTCCACTCACTTTGTGTGGGCGTTATTCCCCCATTCCCCATTGGTCGGTTCTCCCCAGCAGCCAGCTATAAAAGCAGGCTGCGGGGTCCAACTGGCTGCTGATTGCTGTGAGCCAGTTCCAGGCTTGGCAAGCACGGTCAGCCCTTTATTTGTAAAATAAAGTACTGTTGCACTCATGCTCTGGTTCAGCCTCTCATTGTTCAAACTTAACACTTCTCTTCTCTTCTCCTTTCCTTTTCTTACCTCCTCTTTCCTCTCCTCTCCTCTCCTTTCCTCCCCTCCCCTCTCCTCTCCTCTCCTCCCCTTCTCTCCCCTCTCTTCTCTTCTCTTCTCTTCTCTTCTCTTCTCTTCTCTTCTCTTCTCTTCTCTTCTCTTCTCTTCTCTTCTCTTCTCCTTTCCTTTCCTTTCCTTTCCTTTCCTTTCCTTTCCTTTCCTTTCCTTTTCTTACTTCCTCTTTCCTCTCCTCTTCTATGCTTTTGCCAGGATTATGGCCAGGAACAACTACATCATTGCTTCTAGATACCACCTTCTGGAAAAACAGAACCAGCTTATAAGAGCCAATTAAGAAACACATCCTATGCTCCTTTGATGACAAACACCAGTTTCTATGTGACTGGGGTCTCTTCATTACCACCATCCCATAACAATATAAACCTTCCAGTATGCAAAGAAATAACTTCTTTCCCCTCCATAGTTATGAAAGCCACACATTTTTGCAAACACTTCTGCAGTTCCCCAGGTGATGGCAAGCTGTCTTGTTTTGGGCCATGTCACGTAATGTGTTAAGGTGTTCTCAGTGGCTTGGATTAATTTGCCCTTTGATGTATACTTCTGCAGGTTCTGTGAAAGAAATGGCTGGCAGGCTTCATGTGGGCATGCTAAGAAACAATTGAAAGCATGCCAGAATGGCAAAACCACAAGCACAAGCCTCACACTGACAGCTGATGGATTGGCACACAAAGAAATGCTCACTGGGCGAACAGCATATGTCACTAAGAGTAGCCCAAACATATTATTGGCGTCTTTGCAAGCTTGTGAATAGCTTCGGAAAGGTAGGAACATTCAGAATCTCTACACTGCAAAGATTGCCACACAACAGCAATTGGAACTTCCATCCTTTTAGCTATCCATCAACAGCTGCCTTGCCTGTTGAGATCTCTCCTGTCCATATTGTCTTCCATTGTTATTTTTATTAATGATGCAGCAGGTGCCAAGCAGAACAATCACAAAACTATAACAGGAGTGCATCCTGTTATAACCCTTGGTTCCAAAGCATAGGTACCATGCTAGGTGGAAAAAAAAAAAAAACAGGACCGTGCATTAAGTTGCAGTTCAGAAGATGTATTGCTTAAGCCTGCTCAAAAGAATCTAGTCAACTAATATTCAACACTGGTTTGGTGCCAGATGTCAGTGGAATTCAAGGGGGAGTTAGATTGTTCGTGATAGCGTGATGATTCTAGGCTGATGACTTATTTAACACTGGCTCTGTCAGTTCTTCTCCTACAGAAATTAGGCAAACATCTAAGCTTTTACTAGCTAAGGAGCCATGGGAGATTGTGTCCAAGGTCAACAATGAAAAGCATTCTACAAACTTCCTGTTAGACTCATTTCAGATACAATTTGTAGCTAAATACCTCAGAGCTCCAAAACGTGGACAGACTATCCAAGATTATTTTGATCTGGGCTCTCTGTGTGATTCAATGTTTTTAGCTGTTTTTAATGTATTCTCTGGTCTTGTATGCCATCTGGAGTCCACCGGAGCTGGGTGGCTTCTACATTTAAATGTAACAATAACAAAAAGAAGAGTTGGAAAACAACAAGGAAGCCTTATAGGTCGTCTTCACTTAACCCATCACAAATGCAACCTGGAGTTATGTCTGTTAATAAGGATTTCTGTCCTTTGTTTGCAGAATACCTTTGTCACCTAGAGATATTCTGATAATTTTTCCACTTTGTGAAATACCTCAAAAGGTCCTATGTGGGTAGCTTGGATTGCAAAGAAACAAGTTCAACAACATCCAACTGAATGATGATTCTAGATTCAGAGCCAGGTTCTACATGGAAGGATGAATTAAAAAAGAATTTACATTTTTGATGGTAAAACACAATGACCACCTCACCTGGCTCAACAACTATGTCCCCAAGAATCCACCAGGTGCCAAACATGGAAGTCTACAGCTCCCACTAGTGGCAAGACCTTCATTGGGAAACTGGGTCCACTAACAAAAGTCTTATTTTTAGATTAATATCAGGATATATTAAGGTGTGTGTCTGTGTCCCCATCTTTATTTAAAGCACTTCTTTCTGAAACCTCACATCACATTATGAAACACACTGTTTGAATTAGACTTTTTAAAAAGCAAATATCATGTAACTTAGAGCAATATTTATTTTGTTGACACAGGCTTCTTTTGTTTTTACTGTATGAAAGGGAGGGTTGTTTTTTTTCTTCTTCCTGTGATATCTTGTACCAATTCAACCCAAAATGTTGGCATTCAATTTGGCTGTTCAAATTTAACTTATGCCTGCATTTTACAATGCTCTTAGGGAAACGAAACAAAACAAGAACTAGGAGATGCAATGGTTGCTACCCATTTGGGAGATCAACTGAAATACAGTGAACATTAAAATAATTCAGTTTAACCCGCAAATCTTTTCGTGATTAAAATGAGATGTGCAATTAACCTTATGCGAATAACAAAAAAAGCAACAGTAAGTATTTTGCTCATTAGTATAAACTCTACTGCTTCTTTAGAATGTTGTTCTGTCTTAAATATTCCTACTGTAATTATTCCTTGGGCATCACACTCATCCCTGGGAGGTTATGCCTTACTTACGCTTTATACCAATTTAATGTGGATTTGTAGGAAACAGAATCCAGAGTGGTGCCACTATTCTGTTTCTTCTCCTATTTCTCCACCATTAGTAAAATGTCCCCCGATCCCCCCAAAAAGTACAGATTCTGCAATTGTTACCAGACTTAAAGCTACAGTATGCAAGTTTTCTGTTTTTAATCACAGTGCAGAATAAAAATAGCAATAGCACTTAGATTTATATACCGCTTCACAGTGCTTTACAGCCATCTCTAAATCAAAAATATACATCACTGAAATATACTTTGAGGAAAATGGGCAGTCTGGAAACATAAAAAATTAATAAACAAACAAATAAATAACATTTGATGTTGTATGTTAATAATAGCAACATGCAGATTAATTTGACGCTGTGTTTGATGCTGCATGATAATAATAACCTGAAGATCAATTTTTTGCAGTGTTTTAATAAGATACAAGAATATAAGAATGAGGGGGCACCTAAATGAAATGAAAAAATATATATGAATAAATAAATGAAAGAAAATAAATTCATGGCAATCTTTACATTCTCTTCCTTGGTTGGGGGTTGGGGTATCCTAGGATTTTGTCCTTGACACAAACACACACACACACACACACACATCTCAAGATCAGGTTTCAGGGGCAAAAATGCAATTTGCATGCTAAAATTGGAAGCCGAGCTGGAGAATTCCTCTAGAGATCTTGGTGCTTTTGGATGATAAGCTACATGTAAGGGGAGAAAAAACAAGCCCACAAGTGGAAGATTAAGATAGAACATTCTCCCAGTAGGGATACAGAAACCATCATCTCTTTCTGATGAGGAGAGATAATCAAATGAAAAGGACGCCATTAAGCAGATATCAGCTCGGAAGGCGCTCTCTCTCTCTCTCTCTCTCTGACACAGTTTCCTCCCTAAAGTCGGGGCTGGACTAGTAGATCTCCAAGGTCCCTTCCAACTCTGTTATTTGTTAAAATGCACTAGTGATAAAGCAAATGTCTATCAAGGATCTTCTATTCTTCTCTGTAGATTCCAATAGATACTCCTCTATTGACATATCTTTGAGTTCAATCCTAGGTAGCGGCATATGTTTCTCTCCCAGGGCACAAAAATAATATCTGCCATGTAGGCATCAGGAAGGGCATCCGGCCAGTAAATACTCACTTCTATCCAAATGCCTGACTCTGCCCTGAATTAAGGGATTAGAGAGACATAAAAAGGGAAGGAGGGGAGAGTGAGACTGGCTGCCGTCGTATTCAGTACGGGGATCCCTGATTGATAGGGATAACTAAGCTGTGGAGAAAGAGAACACAATAGCAGCCATGGGAAAAGGACCTGGAGCCCTGAAGAAGTAGTGATACATAACAAGACATGACAGCCAGGTGGGTGAAAAAGTGTATCTTTTCATGCAATGAAGTTTTGGGAAAAGAGAAAAATCTTCCCTGATGATATAATTCCCATTTTGACCTAAAAATAAAGCCTGAATGATATTTGGCACCATGCAAACTGACATCAACGGAATGAAAATGCTCAGCAGGCTTATTTGTGACAAAGTCACAAGCGTGCATAAGATTTCAGAGCAAAGAGATTTTGCAAATAGTAAAGCCGATTCGTTAGCTCTGTACTCTACATATATAGTTGTTGTGGTTAACCGGCAGCAGGTGCGGATGGCTGAGGAGAGCGAGGACTCAGGTGAGGGGCCAGGACCATTAGGGAGTGGACTGCTGCCTTCAGAGATTGTGGGGGCTGGCAGCAGCGATGATGAGGATCCTGAGGAGCCTGTGCCAAGTGCGCGTGCGTGCAGGGCTGCTCGCAGGAAAGAGCAGCTGCAGCAGCACAGGCGACTCAGGAGTAAGGCTGCAAGGTAATAGCCCCTCCTTCAAGAAGATAAAAGCCAAGTGTGAAACTAACATTCTTTGCAGAAGGCAAAGACGTTTTGAAACTCCAGCCTCACAGACATTCTAGTATCCTGAGTTTGTATTTGAAGATTCTTGTTTTGCAAATTATTTCTTGTCTGTTATCTTTTGGCAAGTCTCACACAGTTTGGCAAGGCTTGTGTTTATCACAGCTAATGATTCAGCAGAAGCATTACAAGGTTTCTGTTCCCTTTGGATTGTGTTTGATTTGTTGGAAAAGGGATTGGGTCAGAACAATAGTACACTATATATATATAGCAAGTACATATTGCTACATTCAGCCTAGTTTTTATCCATGTCTCTTTCCCATTCCATTTCTTCTGCAGATGGTTGGAACCTAGGTTAAGAAAGATCTCGAACCATAGGCAATGCTCAGTTTACCATAATTAATCCACTAGTATTTTTCTCACCGCCAGGAAATTCTTCTTAATTCTAGGTTGGATCTCTCTTTGATAAGTCTCCATGACTCTGCCTCAATTAGCTGTCCTCTGGTTAATAACTTAGCCCTCCTCTGTATGCAGGTATCCTGAAGGTTGATCTGAATGCTTCAATCCTTGCTATACTTCTTCTTGGCTTATCTTCTCTCTGATACTGCTGTAGATCAAAGAATCATAGAGTTGGAAGGGGCCTTAGAGGACTTCTTGAACAGGAGACCTTATCCTATTATAAAGTATTAAGGATGGAAACTAATCAACCTAGAGCTAAGGAGAAATTTCCTGATTGTTAAAATTATTAATCAGTGGAATGACTTCCCTTCAGAAGTTGCGGATGCTCTATCACTAGAGATTTTTAAGAAAAGATTGAACAACCGTTTGTATGAAATGGTATAGGGTTTCCTGATTCTTGATGAATGGGTTGGACTAGAAGACCTCCAAGGTCCCTATTAACTCTGTTATTCTGTTCTACAATTCTGATATAGATATTTTTTACAAAACTCTTTTCAACAGTTTCAAAGCTTAACTCCTCATTCTATTCTACAGTTGAATGTGAATCCATTGTCATGAAGCCTAGGACAAAAATTCAATCAACTGTATGCCGTTCTTTGAAAGAATGGACTTCATCCTTTGGTATCTGTGCATAGCTGTCAAGGCATCAATGCTCAGGAGGACTTTGACTGTTTAACCGTTGTGTTATGCGCTGCCCTTTCTCTTCTAAGACATCACCAGTATTAGCTAAAGGAAAGGTAGGATCCAGGCAATTACTCTCAGACAGTCATTAATTCCTTGGGTCGCAGGGAGCCCTCTTCTTCTGCAGAATGTATTGTCCTTCCAAACTGAAGCATCCAGCAAAGAGTAAATCCTGGAATGTACAGGATGTTTTATGAGCAAAAGTTCCATTGTTAAATGGAGTGCAGGCCACTGGTTAATTATCCGACACATCAGCTAGTTATATGGCCTGTTCTGCTTTGTGATGGCAATCACATTTCTTTAGTATGTCTTTTATACTTGACATTCAATCCCAGAACACAAGGATGACATTTTTCGTAAGTAGAAATGTTTGGAGTTGAATTTGGCAAAGAACCCCCTTTGAACTGGACTTGGGGAATGTATAAAAGAATAACAGAGTTGGAAAGGACCTTAGAGGTCTTTACTCCAACCCTCTTTGTTGTCTGATCTCTTCTTAAAAACCTGCAGTATTGGAGCACCCACAACTTCTAGAGACAAATTGTTGATTAATTAAGGAATGTTCTTTCAGTGAATAAATTGTGACAGACAAAATAATTATTTTAAAATTAATAATAATGTTCACAATCATCGCTTTAAGAGGAGAATGCATCTCTTTAAGACACAAATGGATTTCAGCTGATGGGATGGTCTTAAATGTTCTCCTTTTCTTCTCACCCAGGGGAAAGTTCATGAAGATCTAAGGATTATTGGTGAAGAATTTTGAAGAAGAGCAAAAGAGAAAATCATTGGTTTTTGCTAAAGGAACTCTAATAAATATCTAAAAATGACAAAAAGCCCAAATCTCCTTCTTTAGCTGGAATTCCATGATAGATTAGCATCTTTAGAAATTAAAGGACCATATTTTAGACCTTATTTCTTGCTGTCCACCTGAAAGCAAGTATAAATAACTCAAGCTTTAAAAATTATGTTTTTATAATACAACATAGTCATTCCTTGAACTTACACCATTCAGAGAGGACAACTAATTTAAATAGTCTTTATAACAGAGTATTGAATCTATAAATATAAATGTGGATGTGGATGTGGATAATGATATAGAACAGAATGGACCATAACTCTTAGGTGGATAAGACCAGGATTGGGTGAGAGTGTGTTTTGTTGTGATTGTTGTCAACTGTTGTTTGAGCAGTGGGGTGGCCTAGTGGTGAAGATACTTGCCTCCCACTTGGAAGGTTGTGAGTTCAATCCTAAGTAGTGGCAGCCATTATCTCCTAGGATGCAAAAAAAAAAAAAATCTGCTGTGAACCCTGTGTGGTGTCAGGAAGGGCATCTGGCTAGTAAATGCTCAGTTAAATTCAGTCGCTCTGATTCTACCCTGAATTAAAAGATTAAAGGTAAAGGTTCCCCATGCACATATGTGCTAGTTGTTCCTGACTCTTGGGGGCGATGCTCATCTCTGTTTCAAAGCCAAAGAGCCAGCGCTGTCTGAAGACGTCTCCGTGGTCATGTGGCTGGCATCACTAAACACCGAAGGCGCATGGAACGCTGTTCCCTTCCCACCAAAGTGGTCCCTATTTTTCTATTTGCATTTTTTACGTGCTTTCGAACTACTAGGTTGGCAGAAGCTGGGACAAGTAACGGGAGCTCACTCCATTACGCAGCACTAGGATTCAAACCCTGAACTGCCGACCTTTCTGAACGACAAGCTCAGTGTCTTACCCACTGAGCCACCACTGTAAATGATTACAGGATAATAAAAAAGGGGGAGTTATTGACTGTTGTTTATCACAATTGTTGTTGATTGTTCAATGAATGAAGTGACTGACCAGGTCTAGCTTTGTCCAAAGCAGGAGATGTAAAATTAGACAACCCTGTAGGTAAATGACACCACAATCACAAAGGTGTCAACAAAACATGAAGGAATGAAATGATGAGGTATCCATATAAATGCAGCCTTATTCACTCCAAGGACAGGTAATCCATGGCCTTAACTGCCTGTAAGAATGAGCTGTCATCAGCCTAGCATGGGGAAAGTTCAAACAAATTAAACTAAATGGGCAATTATTATGGGATATCAGTGGCCTTTCTTATGAGCTTGCTGACTTGTTATAATCAGTGCTGTATCTGCTTAATCTGTTAATTTTTGTAAGATGGTTCCCTGGAGTTTCATCCAAGTTCTTTCAAGGGCAACTCTGCCAATCGTGATGGGCTGGAATAAACATCAATTTAATGCATTTCTTTGTTTAAGTCCCATGGTGTTCCACACATGAGCAAATTTGACAGGTTTTTTTTTTCATAGCAACTTTTCTATGGATTGAGGAGATATTAGATCCTATGTAACTCTTCTTCAAATCTTCTTTTACTGAACAGTTGCCATGGCAACTCAAAGAAAATTAAAATATGAGTAGATCTTGGCTTATAGGATGGAGCTATTTGACAACGGTGGTGGAAGCAGCATTGGATCGGTTAGAATTCATGACTTCTGGTAATTATAGATATATTAGGCCTTTCATCAAATATTCCCAGTTTTCAAAATTGGCAGATTAAAAATAGCTTCCATGGGGTAGAAATGCACCTCCCAAAAATGAATTTAAAAGTCTTGCTTAATGCTAGCTTCCCTCCTCATCTCCTTTGTGCTGGTTTTTTTTTTTTTTCATCCTTATCTTTCAAATCAAAACCATGGCTGTTCATGAGCAGTCAGGGAGCATTTATTCAGATGCTTGACTGAAAGTCCCAAATTCTTTGGTAATGTAAGGATGACACTGAAAACAAAACAAAACGTTGTTCTGTTGGGGGGCGGGGAAGAAACGACCTAATCTGATGAAGACATCAGGTTGCTCTTGATACCTCAAGGTCAACTTTTTTCAGATTCCATCATGAGACCAACTCGTTGACACTTCAAGATACTTCTGGTCCTTTCAAATTGTGATCCTGGAAAAGTCTCATTTATTTCTCATTTATTTCTCATCTGAGGACTCCTTGGTGCTCTCTGAGCTTACTTGTACTCCATTCCATTCTTTCCAATATTTATTCTATTCCATTCCATTCTATTCTAATTTTCTATTCTATTCCCTATTCCATCCCAACCCATCCCATTCCATTTAAATTCTATTCCATCCCATCCCATCCCATCCCATCCCTTTCCATTCCATTCCATTCCATTCCATTCCATTCCATTCTATTCTATTCTATTCTAATTTTCTATTCTATTTTCTATTCCCTATTCCATTCCATTCCATTCCATTCTATTTTAAGGTGGCAATTAGCAAAGTTTAGAAAACTTTCAAAATAATTCACATGTTTTTAACTGTTTTTTGGCTGAGTTCCTCAGGAGAGCCCCATTCATTTTGTCTTTTAAGAAACTGGATATTCAAATTCCCTGCATAACCCACACAGTTCTTCTTCCTTTATGTTATTTACCACAAAATGTGTAGCTAACAAGAGTGTTCCTTCAGCTCTGTGGGGTTTTAAGATCATCTTCAGACAGTTACCGTGTTAAAATTTCACCCCACAAGACAAATTGTTCAGAATCATTTCCTGGCAAAATAGAGAAGTACATAAAACAACACAGAAAGGAAAATTAAAGAAACATAGAACGTAGCAAAGAAGACGTACAGTCACCTTAGAAACCTGCTATTCATGTTGGGTCCAAAAAAAAAAAATTAAGAACACCACAAGAGTAATTAAACAGAATGAGCAGATGTCTCTATACCATGCAAACTAATAACTCCGATAATGTCATCCAGTTCTAAAACAGTTAGTGAAAATGGGATAAAAGTAAAAAATAGTAAAAACATGTGTGGAGAAGAGAGACATTAGCAGAAGACAAAGGACGCTGCCATTAGATCAAAGTCTGAGTAGGAAATCAATATTTAACCCAAATGTGCTTTTTTCAAGAGGCAACTGGAATTTCTGGTATTTCTTCAAAGACGTTTTGCTTCTCACCCAAGAAGCTTCTTCAGTTCTGAGAGAAGCTAAAGAAGCTCCTTGGAGGAGAAGTGAAATGTCTTTGGAGAAAAATCAGAAAGTCCAGGTGCCTTTTGAAAAAAAAGCACATTTGGAACAACCATGACCTGATGATGGAGAATCTCCATAAACGAAGAGCATTTAACTCTCTTCCCTGCAATTATAGCCATAGCCCTTAGACTTATATACCCCTTCACAGCACTTTACAGCCCTCTCTAAGTGGTTTACAGAGTCAGCACATTGCTCTCAACAATCTGGGTCCTATCTTTGGGCAGAACAGGAGACCCAAATCTCACTCAATGAACATTATTTTTCCTTCAGCTCTGCCGTGTCCAGTTTTTGCAGTCTGCCTGGACAATTCCTTGCAGTTTTCTTGGCAAGATTTTCCAGAAGTGGTTTCCCTCCTTCCTAAGACTGAGAGAAAGTGTTGGCCCAAGGCCACCCAAATGGCTTTTATGCCTAAGGTGGGACTAGAATTCACCATCTCCTAATTTCTACCCAGGGGCTTCATCATAATACCACAGTGGCTCTCAGTATAACATTAAGCTTTGACAAATTGTAGATTCCAATGTCTTGGGAATCTTTATCTAGACACACAAAAAAGCTGTTCTATAGAGGAAGAACAAAACTATTGGTGAATGGGAATTTACTTGTTCAAATTATAATAGTTTTATTCTATTTTTTTTTCATGCCAAAATCTGGTGTTGTAGACCTTCTGTCTCAGCATTCGTACTGGATAAATTTATTCCTTGTTTTCATTTAACTTGTTGAAATGGATCTGTCGGCACTTAGACGTTCTATAATAAGCAGAATGAAATCAATAACCATCTTAAACCTCAGAGCGTCTTGTTTTCATCTATGCTAAGCAAAACCCACTTTGGGGGTAGTGAAAGTTGGCTGGGCTGAATGATTAAAAATTTAATCCTTAGAGAAACAAGGTTATTTACCATAGCTTTTATTTCAAAGAGGGGGAGAAAAAACCCACCCTGAAAATATTGCACTTTTTTTTCTTCAATGTCTAGTTGGCGAGTCAATCTCCATCTAATCTGAGCATGGATTTTTATTTATTTAGAAGATGTATATGGCCACCCAACTGACTCAGGGTGACCTTGGTGGCTTGCAGAAATATAATGTCTCAATACAAATCCAATAAAACTTCACACATACACACACCCCAAGGAAAAAATATTCAAAAAAATCACTTATGGGCTCCATATCTCCTCAGTCAACCCTGTCAGAGCCTTTTGGGAGATAGTCAAGGTGGGAGCCTACCTTATATCTGCAGGGTTGATGTTCCACAGGAAGAGAGTCACCACGGAGAAGGCCCTTCTTCTTGGTCCCACAAGATGGACCTCCTGAAGAGAGGGGACCCATAATACATCCTTCCTCCCCACACTGGTGGGTTGGGGTAGATGCAGGGATGGGATTCTACCGGTTCGCACCTATTCACTAGAACCGGTTGTTAACATTCTAAGCAGTTCAAAGAACCCATTGCTAGAAGAAATTACTGGCCTAATCCTGTAAGGAAGGCAGGAAGGAAACATTCTGGTGTTGCTTACAGAAACTGCCTCTCTGTTAACCCTTATTACATTCTTGGCAGGATTAGACTTCCTGTCCCAGGAACTTCTCTGGAGTTTTTTCCCCCTTCTTTGCTGGTACTTTGCTTGTGTGGAGTGACCATACAAAGTTACAATGGCGCTGAAAAAAGTGACTTATGACCATTTTCCACACTTACGACTGTTGCAGCATCCCCACAGTCATGAGTGGCCAGGCGAGGAGATGCATGCCTCGATGTGAGTGATATTGAGTTGGTCGCGTCCAGCCAATAACATGACCACCAAGCCACGTCCACCCAGTCACATGACCACCAAGCCATGCCCACCAACTAAGCCGCACCCACAGAACCGGTTGTTAAAAAAAATTGAATCCCACCCCTGGGTAGATGTAACTGGGAAAAGACCTTCAAATAACAGTGGCTAAGATACTCACCTTGTAGATCAGAAAGGTCAGCAGTTCGGTGGTTCGAATCCCAAGCGACACGTAACGGAGTGAGCTCCCGTTACTTTTCCCACCTTCTGCCAACCTGCATGCAAAAAATACAAGTAGAAAAACAGGGACCACTTTGGTGGGAAGTTAACAGAATTCCATGCACCTTTGGCGTTTAGTCATGCCGGCCAAATGACCACAGCGCTGGCTCTTCAGCTTTGAAATGGAGGTGAGCACCACCCCCTAGAACCAGGAATGACTAGCACATAGGTGCGAGGGGAACCTTTACCTGTAGGCCCCATAGGGTTCCACCAAACATAGCAGCTCAGCTTTTTGGATCAGCTGAATTTATCGGGTGAGAGGGAGATGAGTCGGCAGAAGAAGGATGGAGCTGAAAAAATGAGCTAAGATGGATGGACACCTGGAATGAGATAATAGAGGACAATTCCACCTTTCAATCTGCCATAGATATTACTGCTCAGCATTTATTAATCTGCCCTTTTATTCCTGCCAGATCTCTATTCTTCTCAGCAATATCGTTTGTTCATCTCGTGCCTAACTAAGCAATTCCTTCTTCAGCCTTGCTCAACCAAGCACTTTCCCATTATTTGATTCTCCAGAAAGTGAATCGCACATATTAAATTGGTGGTCTCCGGAAGGGAAACTGAGGGCTGAATTATTTAGGGCAAGTTAATTCTAACCGTCTACTACGAATCTACTAGGGATGCAATTAGCTCCTGATTTCAGAGGCTGTTTGGAGACCCACCCAGCCTCCATCGAGGCAGGAGAGACAGTACCGATGCCCTAAAAATAAAAGAAGGAAAACCCTCATTTTGCTCGATCAAATTGTATTCGTTTCCCCTTGGGGAACCCTAAACGGTGCACCATAAAATGGGGCGTTGCTCTTAAATTCATCTCAATGTTATTTATATGGAATCTTAATAATAAGAGAGCTTAATAATGAGATTCTGTGAGCTATTTTCATGTGTACGGCAGTCATGACTCCCAGCAAATTGAGAAGACAACTTCGATTTGATTGAATTCCATTTTTGCCACAACTTTCTTGACTCCTTCTCTTCCCTTTGTTGATATACTGTAGTTTGCATTAAAAAAACAACTCAATCTTGCCTTTCAACTGCAGATAGATAGATAGATAGATAGATAGATAGATAGATATAGATATAGATATAGATATAGATATAGATATAGATATAGATATAGATATAGATATAGATATAGATATAGATATAGATATAGATGGCATTCAGCTTTGTTCGGGTATTTTCCTATCAGATGGCAGATGAGATTCTGCCGAAATGTTGCTACAACTTTAAAAGCACCACTATAATGATGTGGGAAAATACCCGAACAAAGCTGAATACCATACATGTAAGTAACTGCGAAAACTTATGAATATTCCACAGTTACTGTGGAAACATTTATATATATATATAAAGGTTATATATGTGGATCTTTGGTTGTTCGGGTTTTCTCCCACGTAAGATTCGAAGTATCTAGGCAACGTTTCGATGAAGTCTCATTCATCATCTTCAGGCTTCTGTCTTCAGCTCTGTGCTTCGAAGCACAGAGCCGAAGACAGAAGCCTGAAGATGATGAATGAGACTTCATCGAAACGTTGCCTAGATACTTCGAATCTTACGTGGGAGAAAACCCGAACAACCAAAGATCCACATACAAATACCCACGAGAACCTCAGAAAAAGGTTATATATATATATAAATGTTTCCACAGTAACTAATGCCAACAGAGCAAAGAACAATAATTTAATAGGGCAGCCACAAGTGCAATGTAACAGCAGCTTCAGAATTCATTTTAGTCCAATTCAAAAGATTAGGTGAGTCTTTAATGATGAATCCCTAAATGTTTATGCCTACATATTTTGCTCTTTGAGCCAATTAGTCCATTCACGAGGTCACAGAGTACATAATATAGAAATTGTGTTTTACCAATCTCTAATTGATTAAAAAAATAGCAGCTATCCCTTCCTCCCCTCGTCTCTGTCTCTCTACTTCCTTCCTTCCTTCCTTCCTACCTTCCTTCCTTCCCTCCCTCCCTTCTTTCCTTCCTTCCTTCCCTTCTTTCTTAACTTTTCAAATGAGAGACCAGCCATTCTCTACCCTTTATATACATATAGTGCTACCATTAATGTCATCTGTGGTTTCTCCTACCTGTACTAACTGTCAAGATTTTGACCACTAAAATATTCCTACTCCATAGAGGCCTTTTAATGAAGCTCTTTGTTTCTTCTGCTCTTTGACTGAATCTTAAATTATATTCTACCTTAAAGTCCAACATTGTGATATCCAAAGCTTATTCGGGTATAAAATATGGTGCTACCTTCTTAGTTTTATTTCCCCTATTAGAAAAAATAAAATAAAATCCCAGGAATTTGATTTATCACACTCTTTTTCCACCTTTGTCAGATATCCTATTAAAAGTAAGCCGGCGTTGTCCAGCTTTTTCTCAGAGTAGATCTAATATTTTGCCAGCTTAGTTTATCAAATCCCTCCAACCCAATTCTTTTGTTGAGATTCCCACTGAATTTCTGTGAGAGCAGAAGTCTGAAGTTATTTTGGACTGCCTTGGACACGGTTGGTGAAGAATTTGGACGGCAGCAAAAAACAGCTTCATTCAACTGGAAAAAAAAGGGGGGGGGATGATAGGAAGAAATGGACCACGGCTCCATCATTCTTTCTTTTTCCTTCTTTTTTAATGGACCACATTCAGAAAAAGGTAGCTTCATTTTGGAGAATTTCACATTAAACATTGGGCACGTTGGTCTCTTTTTAAATATTAGCACATTATATTATTAAACATTAACACATCCGTAGATATTAAAATATGGTTTAACAGCCTTGATATTTTTTCATTTCCTTTGTGTTTCACACAAATCTATAAAAAACACCCGTCCAAAAACACAAAACCCAGACCCATTCAAAAAGTCTGAAAAACGAGATCCAAAAACTATGAGCATCAAGACAGCACAGACCAACATTTATTAACTATTTATTATTTATTAGATATACGTATATCTGCCCACATTGCAATATATTCAAGTTACCTATTGTGTGTGTGTGTGTGTGTGTGTGTGTGTGTGTGTGTGTGAATATCTATCTATCTATCTATCTATCTATCTATCTATCTATCTATCTAT
>NW_020769394.1:2953740-2974084 GCF_900518735.1 Pseudonaja textilis
ACACTACTGATGTTACCAGTTGGGTCATGAAACATCTGCAAGGAAACCACCAAGTTCAGAGAGCACCAAGGACTCCCAATTTCAACCCTGATCTACATATATTCACTTCTACTGGAAGATGAGGTGAAATATAAATCATTCAAATAGATCCAGTAATAGGTAATAAATAAGAGCGATAAAGAAAATTCTGGATCGTTTAACAGATCTAAAGTGACCTTCAGTGTATTGGCAAGTCTGTTTGCTAACAATACTGTATAAATAATCATCTAACAACCCCTTCCCTTCTCAAACAGAAAATAAAACCTATTTTGGTCAAGAAGTGAGTTGATGTGAGCCATACAAGAGGGTTCAGTACATCCACTCCTTCACATATGAAACTATAATTGAACAGTAATACATTTGAACAAATCCGAATTTTGAAGATTTCCTTTCAGTTTGTGATGCTCCAAAGCGTAACTCCCTTAGCTTCTGCTTGATTTGACACTACTTGTGTTGTGACTGCCCAATTTCTACCTCTTAATCCTAACTCCTGAATGTTGGCCGGTCTCACAACTCAAAAATCAGTTAGATGATCATTCCTGGCATCTTATTTCTACAGTAAGTGTTTGTGGATCAAGGCAATTTTCCAATTCCTTTCCAACACTGGGAAAGAAAAGAAAAGAATAACAACCCCTCTCCATATTTGATCTCTGAGAAGAGTAATCAAGCTAAGAACCCCAGACTAAGCTAAACAATATATATATATCTGTCCAAGTAGGAAGATAAAATCATTACTGGGGACTGGTAGTCTGAAAGAAAGTAAGAGAAGTGGAAGCTTAATTCAATTATCCTAAGCAGGTTATAATTCAATCTGCCATAATACAATGACTTACGAGAAATACGTTCCTTTCCATTTACTGTAAAGCAACTTGCCTCAATGCACGGTTTTCATACTTATTTTCTGATAAAGAAGTAAGTCACCATTGTTGCTGTTGATCCATTTAGATCAACCATTTAATAGGGAGCCAGAGGTAAAATAAATCGTACATCAAGTATAAATTGAATTAACATGAGCAGCGCAGGATTCGGAGAGTGGCGAGGTTGTGCTACAATGTCTATTTTTTTCTGAAACAAAGTGACAATGACTATCGTGTCAGCCCTGGTGCCATTTTCCCCTGGCACATCCAGGGCTGCCACAGCAGAGATGGAGTCGAGCTGTGGGAACGGGAGGGGAGAGATAAAGATAGCTTGGGATTGTAGCCAAAATAAAATTCTTTCCTCTGAGAACCAAGGACGTTCCCACCAGGTGCAAGGAGGTGGGATCTGAGACCATGTGATCCTTGGACTAGGACAGGGGTCGGCAACCTTAAACACTCAAAGAGCCACAAAGGTCCTAACCTGAAATGCCCCACCACCACCATTCAATTCTGGAGCCAACCAGAAGTCTGGTTGCCTTACCATAGAGTCTCCTCCTAGCATGGCTTCCTTTTTCCTCTGCAGACTGGAAATACGGTTCCCCCATCATAGAGTATCCTCCTAGCACAGCTTCCTTTTCCCTCTACCTGTCCTAACCAAAAGCTCTATAAATTGTGAAGCCAACCAGTGACAGGGAGCCACAGCAGAGGGATGAAAGAGCCACATGCAGCTCCAGAGCCATTGGTTGCCAACCCCTGGAGTAGGACCTGACTGGACCATGTGATGAACTGCATGAGCAGGGAAAGGAAAACTTTACGTTTAATTATGTGGAAAACCGAGGTGGGCTTCAAGTCAAGTTTTCCCCAGATGTGCCAAAATGATATGCCTAATAAATTTATACTTTGAGGAATATGCCTGCCTTGGAATTTTGATTCAGTGGTGGTATTCTACTGGTTCGGCCCGGTTGAGCCAACAGGTTAGCAGTGATGAGCAGCAGAGACTGAAATGGTTCTGTCCGAAACTCTGTGTTGGGCCAACCTGCCCACCTGGGCTCCCTAACCTTTATTTCCTGCTTTTGAAGCACAGCTGCTTTGCACGGCACAGCAATTGCAGCATGGCAGCTGCTGAAGTATCAGGGAGAGTGCAGGATTGCAGGAGGTGACGCAAAATGCCTCTGCGCCTGCGCAAAGTGCGTGTTTGGTGCGTACACGCATGCAAAGTGTGTGTGCACATGCAAGCCATGCCCACCAAGCCACACTCACCAAACTGATGGTAAAAAAATTTGAAACACACCATTGCGTTGGGTGTGTTCTTTGGAACCCTGACATATTGTTCCTCAGCCATCATCAGCCATGAGACTCCAAGTACTGAGCCAAAATTTAGGCAAACAAAAGCTAGCGATAGGAAAGGATGAACAAATATGAATATATCAGATCATCTGACCATTTTGTCTTAGTGGCCCATAAGCTATCCAAAATTGTTGGGTTTGTTGTGTTCCTTCACCACCAAAGTTTTGCCCGTTTCTGCTCCAAAAATGTCGACGAAAACCAGCCAGACTTTGGCGGCGGGAGGGAGAACCAATATAGGAACAGTCTCTGCTTTCTTTTTACACACATCCAAAGAACAGTGCACACACACGAGTGCTTCATTTAATTTGCTGGCGATTACTCAATTGAAGCATATTGAAATCAAAATTTGATGAAGCTAAAAATTGCCCCAAATTAGTCAATCAGTAAATATTGATATTATGTTATGTCTGGCACCTGGGTGAACATGTCTGGGCTTCACAGTGAAGGAGAAATGTCTGCCTTATGGGTACTTTAAAACAGATTAGATGGAAGCATAAATTGATGTATTGACAAGCAGGGTAGCAGGGATCTGAAAGCAAAAATTCTGGAAGAGAGGTGAGGGTTAGAAACCCTCTTTATCCAAATTATCACTTCTAGTTGACTGGTCATATTACAGTTACAGTTAATTAACAACAATGAGTTTGCCATTGCAGTCAATGAGTTGGACAAGATTCACCTACTGATTGGATCAATGCTTATGCATATTAAAATATTCAATGAGGAGTGGAATAATTTCCCTATTGCCTTAGATTAAGCAGAACCCTTGATCTAAACCAGGGGTTGGCAACCTGCGGCTCTGGAGCCACATGTGGCTCTTTCATCCCTCTGCTGCTGCTCCCTGTTGCCGGTCGGTAAATGGAAAAAGGGCGCTGTGCTAGGAGGTGAGATATGGTGTGGCCCGCTGGCGGCTGGTGTAGCTGGCAGCAGAGTTGGACAGTAAGGAGGTTTGGGGAGGAACCTGGGCCAGTCCTGGAGGCTGAAGAAGGCTTGGACAAAGGCTCTGCATCAGAGGTAGAGATGGGGCCAGGGCAGGCTGGCAGTCATCAGCTGCCTTTGGGCTTGGATAGCAGTGAGGGGGTGAGCAGCTGGAATCTGTTCCCAGCCTACACATGTACAGAGATACCAAAAGGAAATAACAATTATGAACTCAGGGTTGACATGGGAGTAAGGTGGATGGTGAATGGCCCCTCCCATAAGGATTAAAAGAGGAGCAAAGGAGGGGGGCTTTTGCAGGAGGCAATTTGTTCATTTGTTCGATCATTGTGAAGATCTGTCTGTGCCTCCTAGAGACTCTGTGCTAAGCCCTTACTTGTCAGGGCTGTGTTTGGAAATATTTACCAGGCAGCTCTCCAAGATAGATAAGGTTTGAGCTCTTAATTATACCCCTGAAAGATTGTTTGCCAGGCTGTTGGCTGAATGTGAATGCAAGAAATTCACATTTGTTTAATAAAAGGTGTTTGGTCAGGACAAAGAGTCTGCTTAGTGCATTTTTAGGAAGCCTAGGATAGGACACAGAGGAAAAATGATTCCGTGCTAGGAACAGATTCTATGATGGGAAACCAGACTTCCAGTCAGCTCCAGAATCGAATGGGGGGCTTCTGGTTAGGACCTTTGGGCTGCCAGGGTGATTATCTAGGCACTTAAGGAATGCAACTGTTTTCTCCCACTCTCTTTTTCTGGCAGCTAAAAAGACTAAAGGATTATCTTTTTAGTTGACACTAAGGTGTTTGGAGGATATAGATAAGGACTTTTATCCTTGGGTAAATAAAATTTTTTGTTGCATATGATCATCCTTTGAAGATGCTAGCGGAATGGCAACTGAATCTAAGCATTCAACAGCTGGCTTATTTTCAACTGGGCCACTGCCTGCCAAGATGGCAGTGGAGTCCCTCTCCTACTTCATTAAAAGAAAACCTGGCTGAGGTACAAGTTTTGAAACTGATCCAACAACATCTGGCAGAGCTTAAATGTGATTTTAAAAAATGAGGCAAGAAAACATGGTGTGCTGTGAGGATCACTGACATGCCCACAAGACCATAACTCAAGCGAGTCATAATTCTGGAGAAATGAATGACATATTTAGAGTCACGTTTCCATAGGAAAAATCTACCTGGGATTGAGAACCATCCAGGTCTATCAGAGGTGCATGAATTTACAGAAGGACTATAAAATACATTGGGCATTTTTTAAAAAAAAAATAGAGAGCAAAGCAATGGTAACCCCCATCCATATTTTGGCTCTACAAGCCACACCATGACCCATCTATGGAAATTTTGCTCTTCATTTATAGAACGTGTGATTTCTGCCAAGACTCATTAAATACTTTAAGATGGGAAATACATCTGCAAAAGGCAACCCTTAGTAAAAGCACACAGGAAATATCTTTTCTACAATTATAGTTCTTATAAAACAAAGCATTATTCACAAATCTGTGCCTACTTAATTGATTTATACTCTATTATGCTCTACACTATGCTTTCGGTTGGGTGACGCTATAAAAATGTGTAATCTATGAGAAGGTTTTCTCTAGAGGGAAATAAGCTACTCCTTCTACAGACTGCTTTCATTTTGTGTTCTGTTTTTGGCTATGCATCCTCCTTCTCTGGAGTGCATTGTGTTAAGACGGACGAATTGCAACAGGTATTGTCATATTTTCTCAGACGTTGACAAGGCTTTTGACAGTTTTCCACCTATTTTCTGTAATCTTTTATTGTTTTTATCTTCCCACTCCTCCATATTTTTCTATTCACAAACTTGGCGTGTAGAACACAGGTTTTAAATCTTACAAACACCCCTATCTGGACCAAGTTGCCTGCTGGAGGAAAGTATCCAGGAGCCACAAAATCCTTGGAGGAATCTACAAAGCACAGCTACAGAATATGTCTGGATTCTTAGACAGTTCCTCATCCTGGTTTTGGATAGCTTATAATGGAAACAGGGACTAATTTTTCCACAATTATTACTACAGAATTTACCAGAAGTTGTCTCTCAGTACAAAGGCATAGCCCTGTAAAATATAGGCTTTCAAAGACAAGCCCAATGCTTGAAGAACATTAGTATAAGAAAGATTAAAATATTTTGAAGAGTTAGAGGGATACTTAAATCTCTCCTTCTCCTATGCAGACACAAATGCTTCCTTCAACGATTGCAAAAAGAAAAAGAGGAAAAAAATAGAAGTTACCAAAAAAAAAAAAAAAAAGGCATTAGTCACATCCTACAAATCAAATTGTCCAAATTCTTCAACAGGGTTGGCATAGGCTGTGAAACAGAGAAGACAAATCCCAGCTTTGTCCTAGACTCATTCATTGCCCTTTTCGTTGTTGACACAAATATTACATACAGGAAGGGTGACCTCAACGTGACCAGAAATATCTGCTTTATGATTATTGTTTTTGTGAAACTTGGAAAGATGGCTTTTTAAATGGGTTTTCCATTTTCCCACTCATTCATTTACCAGTAGTGAATAGATTATCTGCATTGTAACATGTGTGGAATTCCCTAAAGGAGGAAATGATTTAAATGCATCAGAATATAGGGAAGAAGGTTTCTCAATGCCAACTCAGAGGTTGATACAAGGAGGCCTATAGTACATAAAATAAAACTGGGTGAAGAATTGAGACCACAAGTTAATTTCCACTTAAGTTGATTATTACTCATGCCTCCACATGAATCTAGGGGTCTCCAAACTTGGCAACTTTAAGACTTGTGGGCTTTAACTCCCAGAATTCTGAATTAAAGATGCCAAGTTTGGAGACCTCTGATCTAGCCACATAAAGCTCAGCACTAAATTGGTTGTAGATAACAGATTTCAGAGGGTGCAGGTAGATTTAGACCACTTGTGGGAATGTAATGACCCCAGGCTGATTCCTCTCTTGACTCCACCCCCTGCTTTTCTCCTTTAAAAAAACCTCATGTTTAATCATTCAGATTAAGGAAAATTGCAACCCAAATGCATTGGTTGGCAACATGAAAAGGAATGTGAATTTCATGTTCTTGGAAGATAGCAATAGTAATAGCACTTAGACTTATATACCACTTCACAGCACTTTACAGCCCTCTCTAGGCAGTTTACAGGGTCAGCATATTTCCCGCAACAATCTGGGTCCTCATTTTACCCACCTTGGAAGGATGGAAGGCTGAGTCAACCTTCAGCCTGGTGGGATTTGAATTGCCAAATCCAGGATGCCGGCAGTCAGCAGAAGTAGCCTGCAGTACTGCATTCTAACCACTGCACCGCCGTGGCTCATAAGATAGTTGCAGAGATAGTTGCAGAGCCTTGGAGAATGAGTAACAGGGTGATCAAAGGATGGATTCACTGAGCACAATGGTGGTTCAGTAATAGATGTGTCCAACCTGCCACACTTGCCATGTTCAACAGCATCAGTGCTTCCTATCAAAACCAATTTGGTCACTAGCGATATCCAGGAAATACCAGCCAAAGATATCATGTTATTATCGAGGTAGCCTTCCAAACAATCCTTAACCAGATAGAATCATTGCTTTAGAAAGTATTACTTTTAACCTCATTTTCCTTGCACCCTCTGAAACAAGATATTTCATTTTGTTCCATGGGAGAAATCCTGGAGATTTCCTTCTTAATACGGAAAACACACTAAATCAGACAAATCGTTTGATCAACATTTAGGACCTCATCTTGGGTAGTGTCCTCCAATCTTTGCTCAATGAGCTTTATCATTTAAACATGAGCTTCTGCCCAATTAATGACTTGGTTCTTTAAAATGGCAATAAACTGGTTTTTCTTCAGCCTGTGATATTACAGTTATTTTCCAAAGCTTAATAAAGTCTCCAGCGATCCTCCCTCTGCCCCAATTGGAAAGGTGATTATGTATAATGTTTGCTTTGATAGCTTTGCAATAGCTTGATGGTTTGCTTTGATAGCTTGCTTTGATAGCTTAGTGTCAGCTTTTCTAAGCATTTGTCAGATATTAAATTCTAAATTAGACTTATGTTTGCTGCAGCCATGGAACAGATAGTTATAAACAAATCTCACATGTTCTGTTTCTCATCCTAATTGCTCGAGGGATCTCATGATCACCGAGGAACTTACAGTGAGAATGTTGTGTTTTCCAACATAGATTTGACATCTGCATTTTACATCTCAATTATCATCTTTTACCTGAAGCAAAGAATGAAATCCAAGTTGCATAACGATTGTGTTTCTTTGTCCAGTCATAGCTTCTGAAAGCACACAAGTTTCAGTGGTTTTGAAGAACTGTCTCAGCGTGAACAAATAACCATCTGAAATCTTGGAACTAGATTTCCTGTGGGCTTTGATGGAGCTTCAAAGCAGTTTTTTTTTAAACACACAACAAAAGATTATTTTCACTGAAAGTGAATACCGAAGAACCATTTGACATGTCATTTTAAGGATAGAGCTTTGGGCTGAATCTGTATCATTGTTATATCCACACAAAAAATGAAACATATCGCAAATCTTTATATAATTCAATTATAGGTTTATTTTCTATACTTAAAAGCGGGCAAAACCGATACTGAAAGTTTTGGAAACTCCAAATTCCAGCTGTAGTCAAGAGCAATAAATGATTTTAGATGACCTATAATTGACAATATTAGGGCTCAACTAGCTCCAGCAAGGTTAGAATGCACAAAAATGCATGTCAAAGGGATATTTCTGGGTTTTTCTGAGCTCCTAATAGGTTGGACAATTAAAAAAAAGAGGAAAATGACAAAAAGATCAGATCTGGTGTCTTGAAGACTGCATTAAAATAAAAAAAATTAGGTTGGAAGATCTGCCAGTTAGAGTCAGTGTCAAGATATACCTGAAGAACGAATGCAATTCTATTGGCCAACCTTGTTCTAGACTTAAGATGTGAAAGTTGACCTCACAATTCTAGAAAACCACCATGGAAGGAAGGAAAGAAGGAAAGAAGAAAGGAAGGAAGGAAGGAAGGAAAGAAGGAAAGGAGGAAAGAAAGAAGGAAGGGAAGAAGGAAAGGAGGAAAGAAGGAAGGAAGGAAAGAAAGAAGGAAAGAAGGAAGGAAGGAAGTTAACAAGAAGAATGGGGACAAAGAAGACAATTTTGTCAACCATATCAGTATTCCATGAAGACAAGAGATTGCCAGCTCCAGAATATGCCAATAAGTTTCCTTCTCTCCCTGGTACTTGGGTTAAACACAGTAACTCAGAGACTTGAACCACTCACCCTCCCTTAAGAAGAGAAGACAGTTGGGAAGAAACGATGTACTCACCCTACCAACCTGTGATAAGCTGAACGGAGAACGTGGCTCATTCAGACACCAAAGGAGTAACTGAACAATTGAGCATTGCTTTCTTTTGAAGACTATTTTTGAATAAGTTAAATCTCCAACTGAGAATTATAGAACAGTGAAGCCAAGATGGAGGCATTAAAGGATATTTATTTACGTTTTGGATTTTGTTACGTTTGTGTTACACTCTGGGTCATCACACATTTAAGGAATGCACTATTTCCCCCATTCCTTTTCTGCTGTCAACTCTAAAAGACCAGAGAAATATTTTTGAGTTGACAGCTGGCTTCCCCTTTGACTTTGCCTGTCAGAAGATCACAAAAGGGGATCATGTGACCCCAGGACACTGCAACCGTCATAAAGATAAGTCAGTGGCCAAGCCTCTGAATTTGGATCACCTGACCCTGAGGAGGCTAAGTGTGAAAAGCGGCCATAAGTCACTTTTTTCAGCGCCATTGCAACTTGGAAGATCACTAAATGAAATGTTGTAAGTCGAGAACTAGCTGAAGTGAGCTCGGGGAGATTTTCCTTGCTTCCTACCCCAACGTTCCTTTTATTTCATTTTTATTGATGTCAAAGATGAAAATCAGAATTGGAACAGGGGACTAAGGATCGGTGATTTCAATATAGAAGAAATTAAAAAGTGTTTACTGAAAATGGCACTGGATTTTCCTCAGGCAGCAATTAATCTAGGTTTCCATAATTATTGCAGGATCCTTTAATCTTTGCTTAATCTTTTCAAAATGATGGCTGGGAAAAGCCTCGTTCAAAGTTCAATTTCACTCCATTCTCATTTGCACTTCTTAGCAGACCTCCAGCTCTTAAGACAAAACCTCCCCCTATCTTCTTTCAATAAATTAAAGGCTTCTCTTAAAATCATTCACATCTAAGCACCCTGGGATAAAGCCAGCCATGGCCCTCCGGAATACAAAAGCCACCGACTTTCAATGAAAGCCGAAACGTTGTGCAAAATGGTGTGGTTTTAAATTGGCTAATTCAACAAAAAGCCTTTTTTTTTTTTAAGGGAAGTGTTGTGGCTGGTAGAACATTGTTGAATCCCATTTGTAGTGTTGAATTCTGAAGAGGCTGGGTCACCCATCTCTTCACAAAGCCATCACAATTCCAGAAAACAGCCTTGTAAAGATAAAAGTGAAGCTAAAGCACCATAATAGCAATACTGGTGTTGTTACTGGTTATTTGTGTTTTAAAAAAAGAAAGCCAGTTTAATGTAGCGGTTAAAGGCTCTAGGACAGAAAGGTGCGTTGTTTTCAAAAGGCAACTGGACTTTCTTATTTTGCTTGAAAATGTTTTGCTCAGTGGCGGGATTCAATTCTTTTTTTACTACCTGTTCTGTGGGCGTGGCTTGGAGGGTGTGGCAGGGGAAGGATATACTGCAAAATCTCCATTCCCTCCCCTCCCCGCTAACCTGCTTTCCAGCTCCGTTCTCCTGTGCAGGGCAACCAAAGGCGACCCAGCCGGTCAGCTGGGATTTGGGAGGTGGAGAAAAGATGGGGGCGGGGCCAGTCAGAGGTGGGATTGGCCAGTTCTCCGAACTACTCAAAATTTCTCCAGAACCGGTCAGAACCTGATGAATACCACCTCTGGTTTCACTTTTCAACCAAGACACTTCTTCAATTGGTGGAGAATGGAAGGATTTATATTCCTTGCAGTCATCTGGTTGTTAGCGCTCTTCCTGAGAGTCATTGAGGCCACTTGGAGGTTTATCTTGTACCCTCAAGGTCACCTGAATCCTGTAGTCTCTGTGTTTTTTTCCCCCTGGAAATCCATTCAAACTCTCGTGCCATTTAAAGAGTGTTCATCCCAAAGTGCATAGCTAAACATTTATGGAGACTCTCAGTTCCCATAGCACCTTTGGTCATCCAGATTCAGTCATCTATCTACGCAATCTCCACTGACATTAAACTAGGAGGCCATGAATTCTAGATATACCTGAGATAGAAAACTTGCAGCGTGAATTGGACCAGTCCTTCTCTCTCATCCTAAGAAGAAGGTGGAAATAGCAAATCACTTCTGAAAATTTTGGTCCCAAATTGCAGGGACTTATCCAGGCAACCGTCAAGGGACAAGACTGACCTGAAGGCACAAATGTGATACATTTACACAAGGCCATCTCAACAGTAAACAACAACAAATGATGAATGAACTTGTGGCTGTTAATGCCTGGAGATCATGACAACCAGCTGGCGTTGCCTTCTCTCCATGAAGTTGGCAATCTTTCCATTGCTACCACAAATAAATTCTTGAGGGAACATTCAACTTTAGTGTTGGGATCCTGTTTGATGATGCCCTTTCAGTTGTGTTTCCAAAATATTAGCACCAGGGGTAGGGCTGCTGGGGGTTTGCAGAGGTTCGGGAGAGCCCCTAGCTAAGACACTGTGCAGTTCAGAGAACCCCCAAATTCCACTCCTGGCTGGCCCCGCCCACCCCACCCCTCCCCTTGCAGGAGTCCCCAGGTGGCCCATTTTGGATGCAAGTAAGTGCAGGGCATGCATCATGGAGGCTCAAAATGGTGAAAAATGAGCCTCCTGGAAATTTGGGAAGGCTGGAAATGGGCCTGTTTCCAGCTTGCAGAGAACCTCCGGCGCCCGGGGAGGCTGTTTTCACCCTCCTGGAGGCTCGAGGAAAGCCTCATGAGCCCAAGGAGGGCAAAAATGTCCCCCCCGCCATGGTGCAGGAGGTGGACTAGGCCACGCTGACCATGGCCATGCCCACCCACAACTGAGCAGGGAACTCTTTGCTAAAATTTTCGAAGCCCACCCCTGATTAGCCCTAGTCAAAGCCATTTTCACATTCAAGAAGTTGTATCTTTATTGTCATCTTCCTCACAACAGGCTGTGTCATCAGGAGGCTGTTACTACAACACTTATGAATTGTGGTTGGCTGGCACCCATTCATCAACTCCTAACCATAAGTATTTGTTCTAAATGTGGCAAGTCTCACAATAAGTGTGATTGTGAAATGGATGTCGGTAGAGCTGATGTCCAGGCAAAGCAAAATCCATCGGTTTGCGCTGCAATATGAGTTCTGGAAGGCAGCCGCTTTGTAGTCTACAGTCCCATCCACGTCATTCCAACTTTGGCTGTAGTTGTGTGGTGTTGGGGATGAGTTGCCAAGCTGAGATCTTTATTTCTCTAATGTTGCCCTCAACCACATCTCTAGTGCAACTTGTTAAGCCCGATTTTATTTTCCTGCCTTATAATTACACTGTTGCTCTGTTTATCCCAGAAAATGCTATGGAAATCTTCCAAGATGCCCACCATCTATGAATTTCCACCAATGGCTCCAGGCATTCCATTGATGATAGACCCACTTTCATCTTCTGTGAAGACTGGGTGTAGGACATAAGCTGCAATTTTATGAATTCAACAATAGCCAGTACAAGGCACAGCTGAATAACGGGGATAAATATTTAATCAAGCCGTGTAATTTATACACAAAATAATTGTGAAATATGCATGCAATAACATTGACTAAGAAAGGGAGCAATTTAGCTAATTGGCTGGAATATATTCAGTAATCCCAAATAAGAAGAGTGAAGACTTTAATTATGCTTTCAGAATTTGCTAATAAGAACATTCCACAGTTTTGTTTATTTGCAGGGCTACACTGAATATTTACATTTGGGTGTGAATTTTGCCATTTTAGAGCCAGGAAAAAGGGCTGCTAATTACTTCCTGGTTTCTTGTCTCCATCCTTCTCTGTCCTGAGCAGGATTTTCCAAATAATTCTTTCAGTATGTGAGCGTGAAATTCTTGTTCAAGAAAAGAAGATCAAAGGTTTTCAGGAGGAAAGACAAGAGAAAGGTTTACCTTTCCAGAAAAACAAATAGCTGCAATTGCTGGTTGAAGTCTTCATCAAATCTCCCTTGAAAGTCCAAAAATGTTACCTAGCACTGATGATGTTACCTAATTGGGTCATGAAATGTCTGCAAGAAAACAACCAAGCTCAGAGAGCACCAAGGAACCCAAACAAAATTCTTCTTGACTATCCCTCCATAGCCTCTAAGCACATCAGAGTGTAAGCGATGGTTTCAGGTCTCTGAACCAATGGATCATTTTTCCCTTTGCCTTGTTTGTTTCCTTCCATTTTTATTTCTCCTGTTGCAAAAAGCTTGCTTTGATATTTAGTCTCCGAGTAGTTTAATAGTCTAGCATTCCTGAGCTAGAAGTGACAACGGTTTAGTCTATAGGAAGGATTGCCACTTTCTGTCTTCTCTTAGGATTTAGTTGATGCAGAAGTCCAGGAGAACACCAGCTTATGGAGACATGATGGTCTAATTAGAAACAGGACATGCCCAGCCATACCTTCTCCACTTCTCTTCATCAACGAGTAAATACAATCCATGAAAATGCTAATAATGTTCTCTTCTCCTTTGAAATATTGAATCCTTTCCCCTCCAACTGCAGAGGAACTGCTAGAAAGCAGAACAAGTGGAAACTTTCTCACATGGCATCAATTATGAATGTTGATGCCTAGCACTTGACTGTTTTCTGGAAAAGTATTTATTTTTATCCAAAACTTACGCCCCTTGCTTTCATGGTGGAAAACGATCTCAAACAATAGGTGAGTCATCCCATTTTTATTAAACGTTTGTTAAATTCCAGAACACTAACATTTATGAGCTAGGTCACGGTTTATTGTTCTATCCAGGTGCTTTTTATAGTCATCTTCTCTTGGGATAATTGTACTTGTCACCCCTACAAAGCTAGACTAGACTAATAAACCAATGCCCTATAGGTTAGGACTACATTTATTTATTTGTTTACATATTTATTCAATCTTTTTTTTTTTCATTTTCCTCATCTCACACACCAAATAAAAAAATACTTCAACAGCATTTTCAATAAAACTTCAACAGCATGGGGCTAAATTTGATATGTATTTTTATGTTGTACTTATAGTCTAATCCCCTAATTTTTCATGTTTCAATGTTTTTTTGGTTTTTTTTTTGGAATTTCATTGGCTGAGAAATGATTCATGCCCAAAGGAATGTGTAGGAAGTGAAGAAAAAAATGACAGATTCTGTAGGTTTCATCAAGATTTGACATGATCATGGAGTGGGTGGTGAAGGGCCCATTCATTACTTTATTTCTACTGGAACTGGACAGCAATTAATGTCATGGTTTGTAAATAAGGTCAGCCTATCCGTCTGAAAGAACTGAGAGTTGGAATATAAATATGTGCTCAGATGCTACACGTAGCTTCTTTTGTGAAGAAGTGTGATTAATTTATACTTGAAGTTGCTTTTCTCTGTTTAATCACCGATGTGGGGAAATGCATAATTAGGTAGAGCAGGAGAAGAATCAATATCATTGCAAGAATAATCTCTTTGTTAACAGATGTAGCTGAAAAGAAACTAAGATAGGATGGCTTGCCTTATTGTTTTAACGCTCTGGCCAATGCTTGTGTATTAGTTCTATTGATGAACTGAGCTAAAGAAAACGTAAACTCTTTTCATTAAAATCTTCCAGTTCTGCTCCTTATAAGTAAAAGGTGGAAGATTATTAAAGACAAAACCTACTTGGAATTAAGGAGAAGATTCCTGACAGTAAGAATGATTAATCAATGGGACAGCTTGCCTTCCGGAATTGTGGGTGCACCATCACTGGAGGTCTCCCAGAAACGTTTGGACAACCATTCGTCCAAGATACGGTATTGTTCTGACCCAAGCCCTTTTCCAACAAATCAAACACAATCCAAAGGGAACAGAAACCTTTCAATGCTTCTGCAAAATAATTAGCTGTGATAAGCACAAGCCTTGGCAAACTGTGTGAGACTTGCCAAAAGATAACAGACAAGAAATAATTTGCAATACAAGAATCTTCAAAGACAAACTCAGGATACTGGAATGTCCACGAGGCTGGAGTTTCAAAACATCTTTGCCTTCTGCAAAGAATGTTCATTTCATACCTGGCTTTTATCTTCTTGAAGGAGGGACCATTACCTTGCAGCCTTACTCCTGAGTCACCTGTGCTGCTGCAGCTGCTCTTTCCTGCGAGCAGCCCTGCATGCATGCACACTTGGCACAGGCTCCTCAGGAACCTCTTCATTGCTGCTGCCAGCCCCCACAATCCCTGAAGGCAGCAGTCCACTCCCTAATGGTCCTGGCCCCTCATCTGAGTCCTTGCTCTCCTCAGCCATCCGCACCTGCTGCCGACTAACCACAACAGGTATAAGGACACCTACCTTGGGCAGGGAGTTGGATTAGAAGACCTCCCCAATGCCCCTTCCGTCCCCATGAGGCTACCATTCTAACAAGAAGATAGTGATATCGCCACTCTGTTCGTGATGACATCAGCTTTCAATCAACAGAAGGTAATCATTATATCTTTTGATGCTCTTGTCATTGTTGGCAATCTTTCAAACTCTTGGAGATCTAATAGCGATCTTTGATGAAAAAAAAAGATGAATATGATTTAGATCTGCCAACCATTATCCTACAGGGGAAAAGCAAAGTGTCTAGTAATAAACCCCAGATACAAACACAGCCATAGCGGTTAAGAAATTGGCAGTGGGGAAAAAAAGAACAAACTCAGGGAGCAGGATAAAAATTGCTCTGATTTCCAATATACTTCAAATGAGCGTCAAGGGGGATATGCCCGTAGAAGAGGGAGAAAGGTACTAGATGTTTGCTATCCTCTCAGATGCAAAGGATGACCCCTGTTTCTAAATATATTTTGGAAAAAAAAAGAAGGAGGGAGAAGATTGAGGGCATAGCTTTGAGAGAGAGAGAGAGAGATGCCTGGGTCTATTGCCTTGAAAAAAAAGAAGCTACGTGCATTCAAAATGAAGTGGGAAAGTCTTGATTATAGTGGAACATTTCTCATTTAAAAGATGCTTACACTATTGCATAACGGCGTTACGGGATTCATAGAGGGAACAGTCATTATACTATTTTTATGGTGTTTGGATGTTCTCCCTCTGTTCCATTTTTATCTAAATTTGCTCCATTTAAAAACATAGGTTTAAACTATTTTAAACTTCCAAATGCAGTTCACTTGCGGAGTGTTTGCAGAAGTTGTAGAACTGTGGTAGAATCACCAGCTGAAGAGCAGAGGGAGTAAAGAAAACTTCCAACTTGTAGTTGGTTCCACGGATGAAACATCTGAGGTCAGACGCTTAGGGCTATACCTGCTGTTTTCCAAAGGAAGGCAGATATTCTGCATAAATTCTTGTAATGTGGGGGAAGTGAAACCACTGGGTGAAAGAGAGATGACCCCCAGTGGAGGGAGTTAAAAGATACTTCGGCTTAGACTTTGTGAGGGGCAGGAAACTTTTGAAGTCAAGACATTAGCGGTATATCACTTCTTTTCCAGGGGAAGGTAGACAATCTGGTGAGATTCCTGTACACTGGCATTCATCAATAAAGAAACCCTCTAACCATTTCTTGCAGCTGTTCTGTATAGATTAACAGAGTTGGAAGGGACCTTGTAGGTCATCTAGTACAACCCCATGCCCAAGCAGGAGAACCTTACACCATTTCTGAGAGATGGCAGTCCAGTCTCTTCTTGAAAGCTTCCAGTGATGAAGCTCCCATAACCTCTGAAGGCAACTTCTGTTCCATTGGTTGATTGCTGTCACTGTCAGAAAATTTATCCTTATTTCTAGGTTGAATCTCTCCTTGATCAGTTTCCACCCATTATTCCTTATCTGCCCTTCAGGTGCTTTGGAGAATAGCTTGACCCCCTCCTCCTCTCTGTGGCAGCTCCTCAAATATCAGAAGGCTGCTATCCTGTCTCCCCTGGTCCTTCTCTTCCCTAGACTAACCATGCCCAGTTCTGGCAACCGTTTATTGTATGTTTGAGCCTCCAGTCCCCTAATCATTCTGGTTGGTCTTCTCTGCACTATTTCTAGAGTCATTTTTTTTTTAGAGTGTGGTGAGCAAAACTGGATGCAGTACTCTAGGTGTAGTCTTACTAAGGCTTACAGAGTGGTATTAGTATCTCCCTTGATCTTGATTGTATTCCTCTTGTTGTTTGTGCTGACAGTAGGTGGTAAAGATAAGAGTAAAGGTTTCCCCTGTCCAGACAGGTCCAATTCGTCTCCATTTCTTAGCCAAGAGAGCTACCATTGTCTAAAGTCATTTCCGTGGTAAACTGTCAGCATGACTATACGACAAGATGCAAGGAGTGTTGTTACCTTCCCAGTGAAGTGGTACCTATTTATCTACTCATGCTTTCAATCTGCTATGTGGGCAGGAGCTGGAGCAAGTAACGGGACTTCATCTTGTCATGCAGTGCTCAAGCCTCCAAACTTTTCATCTGACAAGCCTAGCATCTTGAACCACTGAGCCAGAGGAAGTGATCCACAATAAAATATTTACTTGGGCCTATTCATGAGTGGGTTCTGGTTGTTTGCCCTTGACATGGGCGCTCAAAACATAAGCACCCTCCAATTGGGCCCCCCAAAGACACACCATAAAAGTCAGACAGTGCATCATGAAGGCCGTCTGGATAGTTTCATGGGATCCTTCTATTAAATTGCCAACTTTCCCGTGCTTTGCTTGAGTTGACACTCTACAGAAAACTTGGGTTCTTAAGAAAACTTGCAGCAATTCTCAAATAACTTGAAGACAGAAAAAGTGACTTGTGAATTGGATTTGACCCGAACTAATCCAGAGCATGCTGGGTGGGATGGACAGGAGCTGTACAGTAATCATCGTATCCTTCTTCTTCACTTCACTGAGAAGGAAATGGAGTGTATTTTCCAACACACTGTCAAACCACAAGCTTCGCGCACATGGATAAATGGAACAATTTTCCATTAATCGTTGTAGCTGATTATATGATAATCACAGTCATACAAGATTAAAGCATTCTAGTGTGACTTTTTTGGCACAAGGATCTTTGATTTACCGAGGATTGGAGATTTCAACATGCCTTTCACTGCGTGATTTTGATTAACAGTGATGAGCTTCACATGGCCAATGGAGCAAGCTGTTTGACAGGCTCGCTGTTGATTGAAACGCTACAAATGAACCAGTGTGGTCTTTGACAAAATGTGCAAAAACCCACAGAATCCAACCAAAAGGAAAAAAAAAATCCATTGGAGACATCATCTTTCTGACACTCAATCAATACGTTTTGGGTTGATCAAGATTAAAGCAGACCAGAAGCCAAAGGTGATTCTGAATCAAACTTTCCCAAGTACTAAAGGGCAAGAATAAAACTAACTTCTGGAATATTTGTTCGGGTTTTGTTTGTTAGTTTTTCCCCCCTGCTTTTTGCAGGGTTTCAAATCCCCATGTTCTGTGGTTTTTTATCTGCTTCAATGAAAAAGTTTCCCGACCTTTCATGAGTCAGGCAACTGAGTATCTTTCATTGGTCAGGCAGTGAGTTTTGGGATTTTAACTTTTAGACTCCTGCCCTGTTAAGAAATTATTGCTGAATTCTTAAAACATAGAAAGAGTTGGTGGGAGTTTGGCCCATGGTAGAATTTAATACTACCTTCACTTTGTTGTTGTTCAGTCACCAAGTCATATTTGACTCTTTGTGACCCCGTGGACTGTAGAATGTCAGTCCTGTGGCCCTCCACTGTCTCCCAGAGTTTGCTCAAGTTCATTTTCATTGCATCAATGACGTTATTTAAGCATCTCATCTTCTGCTGTTCCCTTAAAAGCCGTGGTGGTGCAGTGGTTAGAATGCAGTACTGCAGGCTAATTCTGCCTCCTGCCAGGAGTTCGATTCTGAATCACTCAAGGTCAACTCAGCCTTCTGAGATCAATAAAATGAGGACTCAGATTGTTTTGGGGGGCAAGATGCTGACTCTGTAAAGTGCTTAGCGAGGACTGTAAAGCACTATGAAGTGGTATATAAGTCTATGTGCTATTACTATTGTTTTTCCTTTGGCCTTCAATCTAAAGAGCCCTCTCTTCTTATTTTCAATCCACACATCTTACCTTATCTTACCTTACCTTATCTTATCTTGACTTATTTTACTCATGAATGATGACTATTGGATGATCCAAGCATTGCTCTGAAGTTACCTGCAAGTTTTTATTCCATCTTTATCCGGATTCATGCAGATGTTCAAATGAGGGAACTTTGGTCGTGTCTCAAAGTTCATTCTTCATTGACATGACTGAAGTTCTGTCTGCGTGCATCACTGGATCTGTCAGTTAGTACCAATGCCTTTTCCTCCTGATTCCCTTTTGAGAGGAGAGCTAACTCATTCCAGAAATGTCACTAAAGAAGACTGAAAAGGCTGCCTGGGTTGACATACTGCTGAAATGGTGAGTGTCACATTACTATTAACAATATTTCCTGAGTCAGAGACAGAAAGAAGGCTATGCTAGGTTGCGCTGTGAAGGTGAACTTAAGCAGCAAAAGGTTAGAGATCTGTGCAACAAGTACGAGTCATGTCCCAATATGACAAGGGGAGTGAGAAAACTGTATTTGATGACATGTGACTTGCAGGAAACTCATTATGGCATGAAATGAAGTGGAAATCATGGCAAAAGTTTAGACCTGGCAGCTTATGACAGGTGTGGTGACAGCAGAATGAAGTGGCTATCTTGGAGGTTTTAAGGCAAAGCTAGGATGGACCATCATTTTCATTAGAAGATCCACAAACAGAAAAGGTGAATGAAGCATAGGAGCAGCCATGCATGCCACTCAATTGTTCAAGCTATCGCTTCAGACCCTCCTGTACACAATCCCCAAAAGTTTGTTTTCTTGCTAATGGGAAATATAAAATGAAGACAGTGGTATCAACCTTTATCCTGTCTTTGCTTCAACACATCTGCAGTACAGCTAGTTAAATATCCTTCTTTGCATCCTTGCATAAGACACTTATGTCTTAAGTTCATGCTGCCTTTCCAGTCTCTGAGTTTATTGTCATCATCATCAGCCATTCGGTTGTGGCCACTCCATGGATTGGCACTATCCAATTCAGTGGTAGGATTCAACATTTTTTACTACCAGTTCGGTGGGCGTGGCTTGGTAGACGTGTCATGGCTTGGTGGGCATGGCAGGTAAAGGATACTGTAAAATCTCCGTTCCCTCCCCACCCCACTATCCTGCTTTCCAGCTCCATTCTCTTGTGCAGGGCAACAAAAGAAGACCCAGCTGATCAGCTGGGACTCGGGAGGGGGAGAATAGATGGGGGAGGGGCCAGTCAGAGGTGGGATTGGCTGGTTCTCCAAACGACTCAAAATTTCCACTACTGGTTCTCCAGAACTGGTCAGAACCTGCTGAGTACCACCTCTGTTATCTATGCTCCTCTATCTTGCACTGCCTCCTTCACATCCACCATGGTCATCTCAGTCTCATCCTTTATAGTGTCCAGCCAGCAGGTCATAGGGTGGCCTCTTATCCTTTTGTTACTGGTCACTCCCAGCCTGTTTAACTTTTCGAGTGAGTCGGCTCTCGTGACATGGCCAAAGTACGGCGGAATCTGTTTGGTGATCTTGGTTTCAGGCGATATTTTTTGAAGAGGTTTCTTGGTTTGCAGTCCAGTTGCTTCCCATAAATGTTCAAATGGATAGGGTGAGGGTTGGTTGGGGTTGGGGTTTTATTAGTTTTTGGATTTGGAATTTGGGGTTTTATTTTAATTAGGGGTAACATGGTGGCGCAGGGGTTAGAATGCAGTATTTCAGGCTAACTCTGCCTATTGCCAGGAGCTTGATTCTGACTGGCTCGAGGTTGACTCAGCCTTCCGTCCTTCCAAGGTGGGTCAAATGAGGATGCAGATTGTCGGGGGAGCAAGAGGCTGACTCTGCAAACCTCTTAGAGAGGGCTGTGAAGTACTATGAAGTGGTATCAAGTCTGAGTGCTAGTGCTAAGTGGGAAGGAAGGAAGGAAGGAAGGAAGGAAGGAAGGAAGGAAGGAAGGA
>NW_020769394.1:2992973-3006602 GCF_900518735.1 Pseudonaja textilis
CTTTCTTTCTTTCTTTCTTTCTTTCTTTCTTTCTTTCTTTCTTTCTTTCTTTCTTTCTTTCTTTCTTTCTTTTTTCCCCCCAGCCTCCTGAGAGTCAGAACCAAACCCATTGTTAAGGCTGCACTAACCTTTAAATAACACCATCTTCACTTTTTGCGCATCTGATCTCTCTTTTAAAATTACTTATTCTATTTTTAAATAGCAATTGTAATTATCAACATTCTTTGGCGTGCATATATTACACACATATAATTACACGCATGTCACAAGTAGGTTAATCAGTTGGGAGCTGCAAAGCGGGCGTGGCTGAAGCAACCCTTCCTCCAGCCATGCTTGGTTTTTCCTCTCATACTTTGCAGAAATCTGAACTGATCCCTTGTATAGCAGGCTGGAAATTAAGCTGATCTGTGTTATAATGATTTATTGCCCCTAATCTGTTTTTTATAGCTGCAGAAAGAAAGATGGAAAGAAGGGGGGGAAACCCACAATACATCAAACTGCATCAAACGAAAATCAAAGATGGGTGGAATAAGTTGCATGGTTCTTTGCAATGAGCTATTCATAAAATAATTTTCCAAAACATCATTTTACCCCTAGCCATATTTCTTCTGATGGCAATCTATGTTCTTATCTTGTTCTATTAGCATCACCCGGGAATGTTATGTGGGCTAACGTTTTAATCTTCCTTCTTCTCTCTTTAGATTGTCTTCCTTCCTCTTACAAACAGCTTTGTCTCTATCTGACCCTTAATGTTTTGTCAATGGCATCATTTCTTTATTCACTGGTTACAGCTCTTCACTATAAAACTACTCGCAAGGACATTTTTTCCTCTCTTCCCTTTCCGTTTAAAAAATTCATTATGTCTCGAGGGCCTGTGAAACATTAAGCAACTAATAAAAATGTGTGTAAACATTTTATGAGGTAGGACTTTTCTAAACCCATCCTCCTTTGCCAATGAACTTTCTTTTCTGTTTTTGGAGTGGCAAGCCAAAATCATTTCATCATGTAAAAAGCCAGATAAAACACAACAATAAATCCCAAGTAAATATACTGTATCTTTGCCCTTTCTCTGTCTTTCTCTTTGGAAGTTGATAGGAGAACACAAATAGGAGAACAAACCCATCAGGACAGAATTCAGCACTCCGTCAGCATTTGAAAGACAAAGGACACTCCTTGGAAGACACCCCTAGTTTCAAAGAGGGGTCAACAAGTCCATCTACATTAAGACTGAACAGCCTTCTCTAAACAGAAGGGTAGGGATATGACATCTCCTATCTCCTGTATACAACACAGTCCTCTCAGCACTTCCAAGCAGCTTCCACACCCATTTGCACTATTCAGAGCACCAAGGACTCCAGAAATGTCGTGAGTTGGCATGCAGTAACTTAATAGCATGTCATTTCCATAGGACTGTCAAGCCTAGCTGAGTCCCTAAAGATTTTATCATAGTTGATTTGTTTAAGCTGACATATTAAATTGAGTTTGTAAAAAAAAAAAAAAGAAAGAAACTTCTTCATTTATTTAAATCAATTTTGGGAAGTGGAAAAGCAGTCAGAGTTTGGTAACCCAAACGAACAGTTGGCGGAGGTAGCCAATTCCTTCACTTTCCGCTTTGACAGATCATTTGAATCTGATGCAGTATATAATTACATTGAGTGTGGAAATAGGTTAGCAGATATCAAGGCCCCTGCAGGGAAATTAGCAAAAAGAATGCAAAATGCAATTAAGAGTATAAATGAAGCTTGGCCTAATTTCTCAGCCTCGGTTCCGGATCAGTCTGTCATGAGGTCTGTCTGGCTATTGATCTATTTCTCTTTCCTTCCAGACTTGCTAAAATAATCTTGATCTCATTGATTTATGATGGATCATTTGAAAAAAAAAACCTCTGCTGTATTCTTATATTTTCCAGCAATAGAAAGACTATGGGATAGATCCTTGCAATAAATTCTTGTTTCTAGTTCAGGGAAAAAGCAGACATTTTTTGAGGAAGAGACAGGTGGAAAAGGTAGAAGGAAGGAGAAGAAGGAAATGATCAGAACAAGGTGGTAGGATTCAGTTATAATGGAAATAGCAATAGCACTTAGACTTATATACCACTTTATAATGCTTTCCAGCCCTCTCTAAGCGGTTTACGGAGTCAGCCTCTTGCCCCCAAGATTTGGCTCCTCATTTTACCCACCTCGGAAAGATGGAAGACTGAGTCAATCTTGAGATTTGAACTGCCAAATTGCAGTCAGCCAGCAGTCAGCAGAAGTAGCCTGCAGTACTACACTCTAACCACTGTGCCACCATGGCTCTTGGTGAAATGGGTGCCCTGTTGGAAGATCTGATGATCCAGGTGGAGAGAAGTCTATGGAAATTCTCTATCATCCAGCTCATGGTTGTCCCAAATTAGGTAACATTACCTTGTGCACTGATGATGTTACCTAGTTTGGTAATGAAATGTCTGCCAAACAAAAATCAAGTTCAGAGAGAACCAAGGAATCCACAGTCTGAAGTTTCATTGGACTGGAGTATCCCTCTGAAGATTTACACAACTCTAAAAATAATTTGTGGTTGTTCCTTCTAAAAGGACATACAGTAGAATTCAATGTTGTGTAGGTACCTACCTTGGAATTCTCAATTTTCTGTCCAGGAAAGAAGTTTTTTTTTTTCTATTTTGGTTTTAGCTGAAAAATACCTGAAAAATCTCTTTAGAATTGAAGTTTTTTTGAGCTTGCTATTTCATTGGAGGTGATGAATGCTGGTTCTGTTGGTGATGCTTTCAGTTACTCATCATCCCATGACTCTGAAATCATACCTACTTTCATCCACCTACAGGAAAGATCTCAGGAGCATTCTTTTTTTTAAAAAAAAATATTTTTATTGAAGTTTTAAAATACAAAGATCAAAAAACTAATACAAACTAAGAAAACCATAAAAAAGAAAAAAAAGACACAAAGGGAAAAGAAAAAAGATTTTCACTCTCAAATTACTCTCTTGATTTATTGTTTGTGAATTTCTTTTAGTTATTAAGAGAACAGTTGGATTCATTTTAAAAATCTAGTGTAACATAACTTGTGTTTAAATCCAAATCCAAAATAGCATGATTCTCAGTTACACCCTTTTCTAAACTCCTTTTTAAACCCGTTTTTATGGTAGCAAACAATCTTAAAAGAAATTTCTGAGTGCATTGTTACCAAATTCTTCCAAAGAATTCTTCCAAAGTTAAAATATTTTTGTTGACTCTGTATTTGTTAGTCTCTTCTCTTTTAATTATAATCTTTGGTTCTTTCTGGTTGCCTCCAGCATCTAGCCTTCAAAGTCTCATAGTGTTTTTCTCTAATCCACCACATTTTCCCACACGGGAACATTTCTTATACTTAGATTTAAAATCTTCATATATTTTTCATAGTATTGGAAACAACCCACTGGAAGGATTCTTATAATTTATTTCAAAATTTCAACTCCATCTGGGCTCTTAGTCCATTTGCAGCTTTCCAAAATCAATATTCTAATCACCTTTTTGCTGTTTCCTTCAGAATAATGTTTAAAAGTTTTCATAAGTTTACATGAAACATCTTTACCTGATGATTGCAGGAGAATGACGCAGTGATCTATAACTTGTTGTTCTAAAGGTTAATGTCTAAAAAGCAGTTAACAAGCCATTTCCATACATGATGAAGAAAATACGTGGGAAAACTTAGTATCCATTTGAAGACTTCAAATGGTAGGTTAGACAGAGCTGTAAAACCCACCAGAGATTGCTATTTTATGGTATCTTTATAGGGAGCTACTGTACGGAGCACTTATGGGTAATCCCACATCCTCCCTTTTACCCAGAGAGAGTTTTCAAAGTGCTAATCCATTCACTGGCCCCTATTTGTTGGTTGCAGTCATCTGCTCTACTGGAAGCAGAGCCAATTTCCAGTCTGTCATTGCTTCTCTGGAAGTCTACCAATCTTACTTTTACTATTCTCCTTGAGAAATCGTTGGGAATGGTTTTCTTCTGCTAGAGGGCCAGTGAGAAATCATCCACTTATTTTCCCCGGCCATTAAGTTTGACCGAAAATTTCAAAAGACCATTTGTGCCTAAATCCTCTCCTGACATCAATCTAAATTAGGTTGTTTAAGTGTGCATGTTTTGGCTGCTTCTCCTGTCTGGCATCCACAAACTTCTCTCCTCTTGCCATGCCAAATATTTTTTACCCATGCCTTAAAGATTTTCTTTCCTTTTTTTTTTTTTAAAAAAAAGAAACCTTGAAGTATAAAAATCCCACACTTCCTGTGGTTGCCTTGGTGTTTTCTTCTCAACGTCCCCTTGAAAATGGTGCTTAGCAACAAAGAATGGCTTATAATGCTATTAGGAGAGGCGTCTCATGAGAGATTTGGTGTTCTCCATGCTACAGGAAAGAGCCAATCCCATTCACAGAAAACTTTTTTTTTGTCCCAAATGAATGAGTCTGATGCTGCGTCTTCTCAGCTTCCTCATCAGGTGCTTGTTAACCATATTTTAGCATGAGGCTCGCTTCCTTGTTTCCTTCCCAAACAAAGGAAAGATTAGCCCTGTTCGCTCCTGTGCTTCTAAAATGGATTGCCACTTGGATAATTCTGCCCAGCCTATTATAACAGAGATTCAACACATACTTGGCTCCCTAATCAAAATCTGCCTGACTATTATCCACCATACAAGGAAGACAAGAAAGCTGGAAAATAGATTTTCACACTCCTTTGCCTGCATTGTTTATACAGATACATCAGATGGCTATGATTTGCTTCTCCCCAGTCTTTGGCCTAATTTCAATCGCCACAAACCTTCGGAAAGCTGTGATTGCAGGGCATTCTCTTTTGAATTCGGATTTATTTTTTTCTTCCCCGTCCAACTGAAGAAGGCAAAGCCAGGAATCCTTATCTGTCTACTACCAATGCATTCCTTTGCCGTGTTGTGCTTTGGTAGGGAAGAAGCAGGGGTGGGATTCTACCAGTTCGCATCTATTCGCTAGAACCGGTTGTTAACATTCTAAGCAGTTCAGAGAACCGGTTGTTAGAAGAAATTACTGGGCTAATCCTGTAAGGAAGGCAGGAAGGAAACATTCTGGTGTCGCTTACAGAAACTGCGTCTCCGTTAACCCTTATTACATTCTTGGCAGGACTAGACTTCCTGTTCCAGGAACTTCTCTGGAATTTTTTTCCCCCTTCTTTGCCGGTACTTTGTTTGTGTGGAGTGACCCTTCAAAGTTACAATGGCACTGAAAAAAGTGACTTATGACCATTTTTCACACTTACAACTGTTGCAGCATTCCCCACAGTCATGAGAGGGCAGGTGAGGAGATGCATGCCTCGATGTGAGTGATGTTGAGTTGGCCACTCCCAGCCAATAACATGACCACCAAGCCTTGTCCACCAACTAAGCCATGCCCACAGAACCGGTTGTTAAAACATTTGAATCCCACCCCTGGGAAGGAGATATCTGAGAAGGGAAAAATGGGGGAGAGGTTCACCGAGATCCTATCTAGGCTTGTGACCAGGACCAGAGTTTTAGTCTTCCAAACTTTCAGATTTGTGGTGGAGCCCATCCTCAGGGAACTTCTGTGTGTCTAGAATATGTATGCTGGGCTGTTCTAAGGAGTGTATTTACAGGGTTCCTGGTTGTGTTTAGCTTATAATTGTTAATTAGGATATTAGTTAAAGCTACACACAACAGGAACCATGTGGACAAAGAGAAGGTCCCTAAGCATGGGCTCCAACATGAGTCCCCAAACTCAGAAAACGAAATCTTTGGTTGCAGTGATTGGATCCTGCAACATTATCCTAGGACACATATATTTGCCTTCATTCACGAGAGGTCCAACTTCCACAGATGTAAATTCAAAATATGCACCTAAATTCAAAAGAGGCCTGTTGTCATCCTCTTCAGCTTTGTAACCATACATATCAAGGTCATGCTTACTCTGTATTTATCGCTGTATCTTGGTCTATTAAGAGCCGTGATGGCGCAGTGGTTAGAGTGCAGTACTGTAGGCTACTTCTGCTGGCTGCCTGCAATTTGGCAGTTTGAATCTCACCAGGGTCAAGGTTGACTCAGCCTTCCATCCTTTCAAGGTGAGTAAAATGAGGACCCAATTGTTGGGGGCCAATAGGGTGACTCTGTAAATCACTTAGAGAGGGCTGTAAAGCACCGTGAAGCAGTATATAAGTCGAAGTGCTACTGCTATTGGTTCCTAGGGCTATCCATCTCACAAAATATGACTCTAGGCGGGGTCTTCACAAAGTTTTTCTCTGCCACTCTATGCATTTGTGGGTGAAATATTTCTGTTTTTATTCTATTCATTTATATATAGCTTACACTCCCTGAGCTAACTTGTGCAGCTGTATGGAGCTGTGCTGTAATGTTCCCACATTAAAATTTTGCAAGGCACCTGGGAGACTTCAAGAGCATAATTCTTTTTTTTGCTGAAGGATAGTTTCCTGCCATTTTGGGGCAGAAGAAAATATCAGTGCAGTTTAAGCCTTCGTGCAATTTTTTTTTTTAAAAAAGGAATGGGGTGTTTAAATTCAAAAACATCAAAAATGCATTTTGCTCCACAATTTATCCATAGATGAGATGCAAACCTGCTGGTTTTTATTTTGTTTTACTTATTTATTTATATTCCACCTTTTTTATCTTCATAAATAACTCAAGGCTGTGAACAAACGCCACGTTAATTCCTCCTCCTATTTTTCCCCCCGCAACAGTGAACCTGTGAGGTCGGCTGGGCTAAGAGAGAGAGAGTACCTAAGGTAGGATGAGAACTCACCTTGTCTTGGCTTCACCCTGGGGCCTTTACCACAAGACCAAACTGCAATTTTGCATTCTTCTCTTGTCTGTATGGGCTGTTGGCTCTCAATGGTTCGAGTAGTAAAGGCTAGGTTCACACCCGAAGGTCTACTCAAACTGATTTATTGCTACTCAGGCCTATACCCAAGAATCTTTTCAATTAATGGTTAGCATCTGGTAGGACTTAGATAAGGATCAATGGAATTCAAGGGAGATTAGAGTTATTTGCTTGTGGCTACATAAGGATTCTAGGCTGAACCCACTTTTAACCCTGCCCCCAGGTTCTGCTACTCGTTCTCCTACATTTCCAGTTGAAATCAGAAGTTTGAACTCCATCCCTTCCCACATTTTTTTTTGGGGGGGGGGGGAATGCCATGCCTACCCCGCATACCCCACAAGCCAAAAGCACAATATATTTGCACACCCCGGTTCTAAAGGAAGTAAAATCTTTACTGACATTGCCCTACCGATCGATCCACCAAACCATCCTTCCACAGAATTCACTGTATCGCTTTGCACTTTCAACCAGATAGTGAAGTCATTAAATTATTGAAAACAGGTCCTATCAACTACAAACTTAATTTGGGATGAGTTTTTTTTTCTGAGCACTCGAATCAGAAAAGAACCCCGGTGTCTTCCCCTTGTCCTTGATAAGGGAACAATCACCAGTCTACTTAGCTTTCCAATTCCTGGTCTTTTTTATTGATAGATTTGTTCAAAAGGATGATTGTTCCCTTATCAAGAACAAGAGGAAAACACTGGGGTTCTTTTCTGATTCGAGTGCTCAGAAAAAAAACTCATCCCAAATTTCTCTTTTGCATTTTATGTCCATTTTGGCTTCCTACAAATGGAAATTAAAAGTAAATGGCCTGTTTTTTGTTTTTTTTTAAGTAGATTCCCTTGAATGGTTTTGATGGTATGAATTGCTTTGGAAACTAAAGCTTTGTCTGAGATTTTTCTTTTATTTGACAGTGGAGTGATCTGATTATATAGAGTACTGATTAGTTGCAAATTATGATTGGATAAGGTTTTTCAGGATAAGAATAGGCTAGTGATTAAATTCCACATTATCTGGCTGTTCTTTTCTCACACTTATTATTTTTTTTTTTTTTTGTGGAAGACAGTATAAATTCAGAAAATGAATGAGGACGATACAAAAGATGAATTTCAAAGTGGAGGAGCATTTTTTTGTGAAATGGTGCATTTCAGCCGGTGGGTTCAGTGAAAGAAGAAAATTAAATCATTTCAGAAAATGAATCCTTGTACAGTGTGTTCATTACTGTGCTAGATTGAACATGACTTCTTTTTAAATATAGGTTTTGTTTTTCTTATTAGTCTCCAGGGAAGATGGAATGGGGACACACTAAGGACTAGTCGCAAACCAGAAATGGAAAAAAACCCTTAAAGTGATTCCTCCATATTGCAAAAGAACCAAAGAACAGAACTGGAAGGAACCTTAGAGGCAGTGGTGGGATTCAACAAAATTTACTACTGATTCTGTGGTCATGGCTTGGTGGGCGTGGCAGGGGAAGGATACTGCAAAATCCCCCTTCCGTCCCCACCCTACTAACTGCTTTCCAGCTCTGTTCTCCTGTGCAGGGCAACCAAAGAAGATCCAGCCAATCAGCTGGGACTCAATGGGAGGCAGAGAATATATGGGGGCGGAACCAGTCAGAGATGGTATTTGTCACTTCTCTGAACTACTCAAAATTTCCACCACCGGTTCTCCAGAACTGGTCATGAACCTGCTGAATACCACCTCTGGTTTCAGACAAGTGACTGTCCAGTCTCTTCTTAAAAACGTCCAGTGATGGAGCACTCACACCTTCTGAAGGCAAATCATTCCCCCGATTAATTGTTCTAATTGTCAGGAATTTTCTCTTTAGATGTTGCCAAGAAAAAAATGCAGGGACTTATCCGGATGGTCAATCCAAAGTCAAGATACTGGAAAGATCTAACATGATGATCCATGCAGCATCAACTTCATAAAGAAGTCATGTTCAGTGAAGGGACAGTCTGGTCCCTTCTTTATATTCTTTATATGAGCTCTGAATTGGTAAAATCATAGAACATAAAACTTAGAATAATGGTGTTGGAAGGAGCATTAGCTACTACAATCCCTTTTGGTGCCAGTTATGTGAAGAGAATATTATTGGTGACGATGTGTCATAATCTTAACCGGGCAACCAAGAATTTCAGCAATAAAATAATGATAATTCTAGCATTTATCCTAGATTAGATTTCATTTTGCACCGGTGAAGCTTAGCTGTTTCTCAACCCACTCTGCTGCATCAATTGTGGCAAGAGATAAAACATAAGGAAGAAAATAAATGTAAATGACACCCCCCTGCCCCCGCCAAATAGGATTATGCTTAAATTAAGATTGTAATGAAATTCACGAAACCGAGGATGGAAAGCTGAGCTCCAGACTGTCTATCACTCAGTATAGTATCCCTTGTTCTCCTAACAAAGATTGAAATGCCTATCCAATAAAATTAACAGAGTCTGCCAGTTCTCCAAGGAGGAATAACACACACACACACACACACACACACACACAAATTCCAACCAGATAAGTTAATGGCCATTTTCAACTCGGTAGAAGCGAAGGCATTCTGGGTGAAGGGAAACACAACATTTTCAGGACACAAGAGGTGGTGTGACTGTGTATTCCCTATTTGGGAGAATATAAAAGGATGACATGGTAGTACAGACAGGATAGGACAATAAAATATGCATCAAGAATACATGTGGGTTTTTCTTCTGTTTGTAAATGAGCAATAGTTTTCAGGTCTTCTTAATTTAGTTTTTTTTAAACAAAAATTGGGAGAACGTATTCTATGTTTTTAAGATGCCTGGCTCTTTAAGTGCCTCTTGTAATGCTACATCCGGTTTTGAACACCACACTATAAAAAGATGTTGAGAGTGAGACTCTGAAAGGAGTGTTCGTCTGCGAGTCAGACTTTTACAGTTGTTTCAGTTTTAAATTTGGGGCTAGCCTACTGCTGTGCCAGAATGGTTTTTTTTTCTTCATCCTGATTGGTTGGGAGTCTTGGTCTGTGTTTATTGGTCTTGGAGTTTGCTGTGTTCTGCTTGATTGGTGTTTCTAATATCTTCTGTCTGTTTTGTGGCTTTTTTTGTGTGTCTTGATTGGCTGGCAACATTGTGTTCCTGTATTGGAGGCTTTTAGTGCAGCTTGGCTCCGAGTAAATGGACGGCTATCATTTGTTAGGAAGCTAGGTTTCATCTGGATGCCTGGAGGTATCAGGGGGGATCTGTTTGTGCCCAGGTGTTTGCCTGGCTAGTGGTGTGGAGATTTTTTTTGTTTGTGAGTGCAGGCTTCCAAATGATTGACAGTCTGGTGGAATCATCTCTTCTATTCATGCTTTCAGGTCTTTTTTTCAATCTCTAGAGGAATGTCTTGGAAGCAGAAGCAGAAAATATAGCCGGGCTGCAAAAATCACTTTGATTCAGGAAGGATTTACAGTCTAGAAATCAGAGCCTCACAAGAAGCTTAGTGAAAAGTAGAGTTGCTCATTATAAGCCAGTGAAGAAACGTTCAGATATCATAGCCCAAATGAGCTCTACATTTTGACTTTCATTTATTTCTATTTATATGAGTGACACCCCCTCTAGACAAGTTCAAGTTGTTTACTTAAGGAAAGCAGGATGGGGGAAGGTAGGAGGGAGGGAGAGAGGAAGGAGGATAAGAGAAGGGAGGGAGGGGGGAGGAAGGGGGGAGGAAGGAGGGAGGGAGGGGGATGAGAGAAGGGAGGGAAGGAAAGAAGGAAGGGAAGGATGGAGGGAAGGGAAGGGAAAAGGGGAAGGGAAGTTAAGATGGTATTTATCACTCCTACCCAGAAAATAACTTCATACCTATTGCGGTATAAGTGTGTATTGCTGTAATGGTATATGGCAATGTCCTTGGGGGATAAGGGAAAGAGATGCTGCTTAGGAAACAATTAGAGAAAAGAGGAAGAGCCCCCAGTGGCTTAATAGAAAAAGAAATTTAGGAAGGACCTAACCTAATTGATCAGGCTGTGAAAAAAAGGAAACTGAGATCATTGTACTTTCAGGCTTGCAAGATTCTGTTATTGTCGCCTTACCATAAAGTAGAATTCACTCCACTGGTCATCTGGTTTCTTGTCTGATTTACCTGGGTGGGCCGATAATTCCTCAAGGCAATGATTCCACGGTCACTGGACAAAATCAAAGGAAAAGAGTGGGAAATAAGGGGGAAAGGATGATGGTGCAGAAGAATATCCTCCTTAACGCATTACACGAATGACTGCTAACACGGATAAACCAAAACAGAATTTTTATGACAATATTTATCAACTCTGAAACTCCAGTGTGAGGAAAATGGAAATACAAGCGGTGAATTACTTCTTTACCAAAAAATAAAATAAAATAAATGAGAATGTGGGGTGAGGGAAATATGATATTTCATTTTGCTCTGAAGTTATTATAGCTTAAAACGAAAATTATAGTTCCAACCCTCTCCTTATTTTAGGAATAGAAAACAAAGCAACATTCGGAACTTCTATAGATTTCAGAGAAAGCATAATTCACCTCTGGAGCTGCCAGTTGGGAGGTAAGATGAGATAAATGAGAGTCTGCAGAAGACAACAAAGCAATGACAATGGGGGGGAAATTGGAAAGATGCATTACTTCTTTCAAGAGCAGTGCTTTTAATTGCAAATGAAGGGCTGATTTGTTGGGTAATTCTACCCTAAAGTGCAAAAAAAATAGAGAGAAGATTCTATTTGGAAACTTGGACAAAGTTGGCGTTAAAAGCTGGCAGATATGCTGAGATGACAAGACCATCATTGCACGATTCAGGAGAAGCCACACAACTCCCTTTGGCCTCTTATTATATGAGATGATACGAAAACTTATAACTATGAGAAAAGGGAGGCCCTGCGAAGTAATCCAGACAAGAAGCACACCCTGAAAGTACAAGCCCTGGGTTTATTGTAAGGTTGCATTACGAGAATCTTGGACATCTGCAAGTCCATCCATTCCCCCTCCCCTTGTCTATACAGTCCAAGAAACTAGGGAAGGTCCCTTCTGAGAAGTTTGCATGCCCCCTTCCTTCTGTGGGCTCATCTGCCTCTTATCTAACCGTTGTTTGTTCAGTCTCTGAGTGGCGTGGTGTCTCCCACTCAGAAGGTTGAGAGTTCATTCCTAGGTAGCCGCAGACATTTCTCTCCTAGGGCGCAAAGAAAAAATATCTGCTGTGAACTCTATGTGGTGTCAGGAAGGGCATCTGGCCAATAAATGCTCAGCTCCATCCAGATCCCCCAACTCTACCCTGAATTAAGAAATTACAGGGTTGTAAAAAGGAGTTTGTTCAACTTCTCTTCTTAGAACAAAAGTTGAACTCTGAAGGGAAGCAAACCTCCGCCATGCCAGCTATCACAGTGTTTCAGAATAATTTGCCCAGATGCTTTCTTACTTTAAGCACCTCTGCCTTGACACATCCTCTTGTTTCCAGAGATCAATGGCTCCCCAACTGTATCTCATTGGTCCAGGCGCTCTTTTCTAATGATTTGCAGAAACCATCCTTTGCATCCTTGATAGATGCCTATTGCCTTCACAGCATTCCTCCTTAATGGAGTGACAGAATGCTGGCAGATCTAAGATCCCCATTCAAGGGAACTCAGTTAGAATAATAATGCAGGCTTTTTTAACAGTTAGCCAACCCTTCTGCAGGACGCGGTTTGAAAGCCAATGAGATAAAGTACACGCTGCGAGTTGAACCGGCATGAGTCTAATCAGTCCCTCAGTGAGAAATTCTTTTCCCCAAACTTGAAGTTATGCACTTGAATGCCCTAGAGGCAAAATAAAAGGCAGGTAATGAAATATTCATTTATTGTGGTATGTAATTATAAACATAAACACATAGAGACAAAGTAGAATAAAAGGAAGGAGTCTGGAGAACTTCAAATCTTTTAGATTTCAACTTCTAACCTCTTGCTATTTATCTATGCTGTTATGGGCTGATGATTTGTTTGTTTGTCAAACAAGATAACATATACAGGTATGAAGATAAACCTGAACAAAGGAAGTAAATACAGATAAATGGGGACAGTAAGACAGGGCACACTGGTGTGCTTATGCACACCCCCTTTAAGGACCTCTTAAGAATGGGGTGAGGTCCACGGTAAACAATTGATGATGGACACCCAAAAGTTCTAGATAGTATCACATCAGTCTTCTCCAATAAATTGGCTAGATAACCCTGGAACAGTCATTCTTACTTGAATTACCTCTTTAGATGTTTGTTAGGGAACATCCAGCAGTCAGTAACTCCACTCAAAGAGGCAACTTCTTGAAAAAGTTGCCAGCAGGTTTATCTAAGTGCCTCCTTCAAATCTAGATCACTGCATATATGCATCATCAGAAATGTGGACAACATATGCAGCATGATAAATGTGGTAATGAACTTCATCCAAACTACATATAGATACTATGAGTCATCTTAAATTTGGCTGTTAGATTATTTGGACTGCTGATCAGATCTAATTCAAATCTGGGATTTAATTTGGAACCGTGATGTTATGCCAGAGAAACTGGTCCTATTGAATTTGGCAATCTGATCTGGAAATGAGATTCGGTTTGGAGATTCAATTGAGTATGCTTCAAATCCAATCTCTACATCATATCTTCAACCAGTTCTAAGAGATGAGGCTAACAATGCAATTATTCAAGAGAAGAGAAGAAAAGAAAAGAGAAGGAGGAGAAGAAAGAAGGAGGAGAGGAGAGGAGAGGAGAGGAGAGGAGAGGAAAGGAAAGGAAAGGAAAGGAAAGGAAAGGAAAGGAAAGGAAAG
>NW_020769394.1:3006612-3028338 GCF_900518735.1 Pseudonaja textilis
AGGAAAGGAAAGGAAAGGAAAGGAAAGGAAAGGAAAGGAAAGGAAAGGAAAGGAAAGGAAAGGAAAGGAATCTATATTAGCTAGAAAAAGGGGGAATACCCTTTTTATTGTTAGCAGTTTCTCCAAAATTACCCAGTTTCACATTACCCCAATTTTTAGAAACCAACCAGGTAGACTGTGAAAATACATTTGATCCAAACTCATAGGGTTCTTTTGGAGAGTTAGGAACATATGCCATCTTGAATGGAATGACTCCTTTTCTCGCTTTAAGCTGGAAAGGAACATAATATATACCATTCCTGGCATTTGCTGAACACACATTTCCCTTGAACTGTACGTATGGAATTAATTTGTTAATAAAGAAATTAGGAAATGATAATCAAGTGGTGGTACACCCGGGGGAGTTTTCTTTGTTTCCAAGGTAAGACACATATTGGAGGTAGGCATAAAAGTTAATACAAACAACATTACCAGCTCATTAAAGTTTATATCTTGAAAGAGGCTAAAATACCCATAGAAATTCAAAATCTCATTACCTCTCTTAATGATTTTTCAATTTTGCCTCTGCCGCTAGCCTTTTCAACCATCGTCTTTTGGTGTTGTTTGTTTCCCAAGCCGTCTGCTCTACTTTAGCCCCAGTGAAATTAGGATTATTTTTAAACACTTGTCATCGGGGATCTTTTTGGGACGTAAGAAAAAGTAAAGGAATATTAGTTTGGTGGTGCGGTGATTTTTACAATCTAAGTGACCCAGGGATGTGCTACAACTTACACTCTCAGAAATCGGTGGATGCAAAAATAAGTCTGCATTTGTTTCCATAATGTGGTGTAAATCTTCTTATTGATTCTGTTCTGATTGGTTTCTTATATATTGATTTTCACACCTGTGTGCTGCCTTAGAGCTACTCATAATTAGATGATTTATAAATCAGAGGGGAGGGGAGAGAGCGAGCGGGAGAGAGTGGTAGAAAGTGGGAGAGAAAGAAAGAAGAGGTATAAAGGTGTAGAAATATAGATGGTTCTTGGAAAATTGAAAGTTCCAGCTTTAGCCAACAGATATAGTGTACCTTTGGGTGTTTTTTTCAAGAGGCAACTGCACTTTTCTTGTTTTTCCTTGAAGACACTTCACTTCGCAAAAACTCTCAGGAAGAGTGCTAGTGACCAGATGACTGTGAGGAATATAAATCCTTCCACTATCCACCATTCAGTCAGAACTGAAGAAGTTTCTTGGATGAGAAGCAAAAAGTCTTCAAGGAAAAACAAAGAAAGCCCAGTTGCTTCTGGAAAAAAAAGGACTGGTGAAGACTCTTCTTCCACTGACCTCCCCAATATCTGGCTGTCTTCCTTATTGGCATTTTATAAATTAGTCAAAAAAGTGCTATTCCCCTTGTAATTTTACTCTGAGTTCTTTAATTGATGGGGTGAATGTGAAATTTATGTTTATTGGGGTTTTTAATTATGTATCCGTTTTGCTCTTTTTTATGACTCCCAGCTAGTGTTCTTGCTGATTAGAGTCTGTCATAAATTTTGAAAATAAATGTCTAAATATTAACTGTCCCTAAATTCATTTAAAGTAACATTACTGCAGGACCTTATGAAACAAACCACACCAACGAGAATGTATTCACCTGCTTATCATCCAATGTGATATGCTATTGTATGTCAATGAGGAAATATTAGCCATGAAGTGATATAGAAGTCTAAGTCTATAGCTATTTCTGTTTACTTTCCTTCCTTCCCTCCCTCCCTCCCTTCCTCATGAAATACAATTTTTTATATACCCAATGATGCATCACAAACATCTGATCCTACAATGTACCATTAATATAGCACTGTTAGAGGGGAGAAGGAGAATGGGTTGAACCGCAGGGTTAATTTCAAATTTTGTGGCGCAACAGTTAGCTCTGGAAAATGTTGAAGAGAAATGATGTTCCCTTCACTTCCATTAAAGGTTATATTACTGGATCACTGATCTTTGGCTGACTTTGCTTTGTTGGTTTGCTTGCTGGATGACTTCTGCCAATCCCTCTTTATTCATTAGCACCTGCATGCAATCTTCTAGCTGAAATTTTAATTAAGATGAAATGCCATACAACAAAAGCATGTCAGCTGACATCTGCAATACAGGAAATGATGGAACCGAAGAAGCACCTTGAGTGGTTGACCAATTTAAGATGTTCTTCAGGAGCAAAAATGAAAAAAAAAACACTTCAAGGTGGATTCTCAAAGCACACTAAATAAATAAATCAAAATACATGTTGGGTTGAGGTCTGGGGGCTGTTTGTGGACGGTGTCAGCCTTGGGAAGCCTTATTTTACTTAGATGCTTCGAGGTTCCTATATTTAGTGCCTGGGAGTTTGGGAGGAGGATTTCATAGAGAGGTGGAAGATTAGACTCAACAACATTCTTTCTCAGAGAGTCAAGGACATGTTGCCCTGCACCTGGAGAGGAGTGTCTGGAGGAATGGCTCCAGTTGGGGTGAAGATTTGATTGAGCCATGTGATGGACTGATGGGTGCAGCAGTGGATGGATCTTTGAATTTCTATTAGGGAGGGAAAACCCGGAACTCTCAGATTTGGGTTTTCCCAGATGTGCCAATATGACAACTCTTATAAAATGGATCTTTGAGAGATTGCTTATCTCAAGAGCTTATTGCTTTGGAGTTTGTTAGTTGGAATGGTGACAGAGGGACTAGTTTCTAGGTAAGGCTGGTTGACAACTCTAAGGACTTTTTTAAAAAAATCCTCAGTATCTCTCAAAATGCTGTTTGGATCTACCCAGTTACCTCTCCAGAAAAGGATAACAATAAGGCAACCTTTTCTACATATTTAGACAGAAGCAACAAAAAAAATGGAGGAGAAGAATATTTTCTTCTGCTCTGTTCTTTGTCTGGAAACTGATACCTTGTCTTCTGCTGTGGACTCTCCGGGATCCTGATAGCGGCAAAGTTCTGAATCAGTTCATACATCTTCTACTCCAAGTGAAAATGTAACATGGACCGAATATCCATTTGTGCCTCCCTTAAGACTTGTGAATTCTTGTCTGAGAGAAGTACAGTTGGATATCAAGTCAATACTCTTGAATTCTTATTCAGGTGTTCAAGCATCATGCATTCTCTTCACAAGAAGGAATCCTATATTCACGTGTTCCTCAAGATAGTACTTTGTTTCTCAAGATAGGTGAGAGAGAGCAGAGGGGAGGAGAGAGGAAGGAGAGAGAGGAGAGTGGAGGGGGGGAGAGAGAAAGAAAGAGAGCAGAGAAAGAGTGAGAGGAGAGAGAGATGAAGAGAGAGAAAGAGAGGAGAGAGAGACAGAGAGGAGAGAAAGAGAGAGGGAGGGATAGATAAAGTATTAACATGGTGACCTTTTTAATATGTAAGGATATCAAAAGACTTACTTAATAAAACTCTGACGATAACACAGATGTACCAAAGAGAAGTTGTATAGTTTCACTTGAGATAATACTTGGCTTTAATGTTTCTTTTCAAGCAACCCTCCTGCCCTTGTTCCATATAGTATTATCAAATGACTTTTCATCCCAGAACAGTCATAGTTTGTTTCAAAGGGCCACTTTAAAATGGAGAAATATTTGGGATTCTGATTTCTGATGGTTACGCTCATTGGCAATTAAGATGAATCAGAGAATGGTCTAAGCTCCCATTTATTACCATAGAAACCCAAGCTGAACAGGAAGCTTTATAAAATTATGTAATTAACAGAAAAAGGGTTCTTCAAAAAGTCTTAATTTAGACATTGACTGGAAAAAAGAAATGTGATTCCTCATTTCCATTGTCATAAGCATGGAATCGGATATTTTATTTATATGTACATAATGAATGCAGAAAACTAGCTGAGATTAGAAAGGAAACACATGATTTCCTCTTGACTTTTTAAAAATGTAGACAAGAATTCAGCACTGTCCCATATTAGAGCAACTTTCCATGAACTCCAGTGCTTATGACTCAACTTGCTCAGTGTTTGTTCCTGGCTATTACAATCCATTTCAATTTTGTGAACTGTCTTTATAGCTATAACAGTATCCAAATTCTATATTGCTTTAAAAGTACAATGAAAACAATTGTTATTTTTATTTTATTTTTTATTTGTCAATTGCTTACAAGATAATAGGTATAAGTAAAAACATAGTTATGAATACATGGATACATATAAGAAAAAATAAAAAAATAAAAGAAACAATAGTATAGGGACGGTGGGCACGTTGGTGCATTTATGCACGCCCCCTACAGACCTCTTAGGAAAGGGGTGAGGTCAACAGTAGACAGTCTAAGGTTAAGGTTTTTGGGGTTTGGGGAAGAAACCACAGAGTCAGGTAGAGTATTCCAGATATTGACCACTCTGTTGCTGAAGTCGTATTTCCTGCAATCAAGTTTGGTGCAATTAACCCTGAGTTTGTATCTATTGTTAGGATATTGATGAGAGGGAGGGAGAAAGGGTGAGAGGAGAAGGAGGGGATGGAGGAAGAAAAGAAATAAGGAGGGAAAGGGGAGGGGGAGGGAGGGAGGGAGGGAGGGAGGGAGGAAGGAAGGAAGGAAGGAAGGAAGGAAGGAAGGAAGGAAGGAAGGAAGGAAGGAAGGAAGGAAGGAAAGGGTAAAAAGGAAGTTAATTTTATATTCCTCCCTTTTACTTCTAAGAATCTTGATATTTATTCCCATCAAATAATGTCCTAGAACTAACTTCCTTCCTTCCTTCCTTCCTTCCTTCCTTCCTTCCTTCCTTCCTTTCCTTTCCTTTCCTTTCCTTTCCTTTCCTTTCCTTTCCTTCCTCACTCCCTTCATAATCCTTTACCCTATGAGCAAAAGTCCACTTAGGACACAGGACTTTTCAATGTAAGCTACATCTCAGGAGACATCCCAAAGCCCCTTCTGCCAAGGTCTAAAAATCTCCTCACATAGACCCAGGGTATCTAATCTCATGGACAGAAAGACAAAGACTCACCTTGCCCAGGGAGTAATTATTTGGCTGTCTGCCCCTTGATTTGTTCCCTTGCTTGCCACTGCAGTAAGGGGAAAGACATTGGGGTAAGAATTCAAAGAAGATGGTGCCCAAAGACTTTGCAAATCCAAGGAGAGAAGAAGTGACCAAGGAAGAGATGGACCAAGGAAGTGACCAAGGAAGAGATGGACCTCCCATCCTATGTCATGATGGATCTTGAGCACTTTAAAATTCCCTTGCCATCTCACTTTTGAAAAGTATGGGGCTGAGAGAACTAACTGCTCTCTTCTTGATGATTTTTGAGGCATGCACATTTCTACTTGTTATTCTTTGTGGGTGGCAGCTTTATTTAACCAGACAGGTTGTTCATTCTCCCTTCCTTCCTTCTTGACAGCTGAGACCAGCACAAATCCCTGAGCATCTTCTTCTTCTTCTTTTAAATAGGACAGATTTCCTTCCCTCTAAACTGACATCTTCCAAATGGACTAGATTACAACTCTCAGAATTCCCAGGCAGCCTTATTTCATTATACATTTTTTTTTCTGTTAAAAATAGGTTTGATTGACACGGGGGGGAAAAAATTCAAGAGCTTAGGTGTCTTCCAGATAAAATCCTCTGAAAATCTTCTTTCTTTCTCCTTTGTGTTAAATATTCTGCAGCTTTCCGGTGTCAAATATATAGCCAAGTAATTTATTCCAATATTTTAAAAGGCGAAGTAAACTATACGATCTGGAATTATTGGTTTAATTAGAGAGGATAACTCAAAACCCCGATATTCCCTCCTCCCCTGCTCATATCCATTCAAGAATACAGAAGAGGAGGAAATAAGCATAGAAGATTGTCCCAAATCACAAGTGAGAATTAATCCTATCGTTTGCTTGCCTTGAAAGATTGCGTAGCTGGGTACATGCTTGGCACTAAGCCATAATTTGTCTTGTTTGGTGTGCGCCTGCAGTGATATGTGAAAACACAGATCTACTAAGTGTGTTGGGATTGCAAATGATATCTCCACTGGGTATTAAATCTGATAGTTGCAGATTCAGGGTAGAAGGTTGATGGAGGCTGCCCTAAAATGTGTAGATATCAACTAGTTCACAGTCCTAGGGATGACATGATAGCGGTGTTCCAATATCTAAGAGGCTGCCACAAAGACGAGTGGGTCAACCTATTTTCCAAATCATCCGGTGGCAGAAAAAGAAGCAATGGATGAAAACTCATCAAGGAGAGAACCAACCTAGGAGACATTTCCTGTGAGTGAGAACAATTAATCAGTAGAAATTGGGGGTGTTCCAAGAAGAGATTGGACAACCATTTGTCTGAAATGGTGTAGAGTCTCCTGCTCAAGCAGCGGGTTTGACTAGAAGACCTCCAAGGTCCCTTCCAACTCTGGTGTCTATGGAGGTTCTCAGTCATCCATGTTATGGTTGTCCCAAAGGTGCTTTTTCAAGAGGCAACTGGACTTTCTGATTTTTCTTTGAAGATGTTTTACTCCTCATCCAAGAAGCTCCTTCAGCTCTGACAAAGAAGAGGGCTGAAGAAGCTTCTGGGATGAGAAGCGAAACGTCTTCAAAGAAAAACCAGGAAGTCCAGTTGCCTCTTGGAAAAGCACCCCTGGGACTTCCAACTCTGGTATTCTGTCATTAAATGTTTTAATAAGCATGGTGCAGATTGGAGAAAAGTAGATACTACATTCCAGTATGTTATATCTGCAAAGGGAGTCTAAACTTTGAGTAAAATTTAAGCTGAGAGTTCCATCTTTCAGGACATAAGATTGTCAACTCCCATTTAACAAAGCAAGTATTTCATTATTTACTTTATTTCACTCTCTTTGATCCGCTGGATAAAAAATGCTTTTTCTCTCTCTCCCATAAATACATAAATGAGTCTTAATGCAGAACCTATCAAGGCTTCTCCCATCAAACGGTTCATTAGACAGGACCCAGATTTCAATTTCCCTTTCCCCTTTTTCCTCATTTAGTGACACTGTTGTTTGCTTAATCTCAGGGAGCCTCAATCTGGAAGGTGATCATTAATCAGTGTTGCCAATTAACCTGCTTAAAGGTTACTCAGGTAATTGATATTAATCATGTCAAATCTCATTATTGGGATCATAATTTAATCATCTGGTGTATCAACCCAAACCGGTGATACTGAAGAGCTAATTGAACAGCCAAAAATGAGAGGGGAAAAAAAAGAGGAATAGGAAGAAAAAAAAAAGACAAATATAGCACTTTTGCAAACATAGCCATGAAATCTATAGAGTCGTGATTGGGTTTTTTTTTTTAAGGGTAAGAACAACATCACCTAGCCCTGTTTATAATGAACCAACAAGATCAAGGAAAACATATATAATTTAACATTAAAGAAATGTCTCCCTCCAGTCCAGCTCAATTCTTGATACGACGTAGACCAGGAGTGTCAAACTCAATTTCATTGAGGGCCACTTCAGGGCTGTGGTTGATCTCGTGGGGGGAGGCATCTGGGCGTGGCTGACTGGGTAGGCATAGCCAGCTTGACCCCACTCCACGGCTGGGATTCAGCTGGTTCAGGCTGGTTCATGCGAACCGGATGTTAAATTTACACCTGATTTGCTGAACCGGTAGTTAAAGTGACCAGCTGGCTCCAACCAACCCACCCCTCCCCTCCCAAGAGTCTCCACGGGGCCCATTTTGGATGCAGGTAATTGCAAGTTCCATGTGGAGGCTCTGGGAGTGGGAAAAATGGGCCTTCCGGAAGTTCCAGAAGTCTGGAAATGGGCCTGTTTCCAGTTTCTGGTGGGCCTCCGGAACCCGGGGTAGGCCATTTCCACCTTCCCAGAGGCCTGAGGGAAGCCTCCGGATTCTGGGAAAGCCAAAAACGGCTCTCCCAGAAGTTTTGATAGGCCACGCCCACCATGGCCACACCCACCAGTTGCTGGGATTTTTGAATCCCATCCCTGCGCCACTCACCAAACTGCTGGCATGTTTCCTCTTCACACTGGGTAGACCGGGCTGAAGCTATGTTGGCCTGATGTTTCCTCCTCACATTAGGTAGACCAGGATTGTCCCACAGGCTGGATCTGACCACATCCTGAGCCAGATCCTGCCTGCGGGCCTTGAGTTTGACACCCCTGATGTAAACATATCCATTTGGGATTTTTTCTTTTTTAGCAACTGTTATGGAATTGGGCTTGCATTGCTTTCTTCTTGGATTATTTTGTTTAAAATTTCATAATATACTCTACCTCTTTAAAGGCATGTGAGAATGACCTTGGCAGATGGGAGGAGGAACCACAGACTGGTCAACTGGTGCATGAAAGATATCTCTGCCTTCAGGAAGGCATGGGAAACGTATCTGAAGAGATCCTCCTTAGTTATCCCTGAGAATAAAAACAGAGGAGGAAGGAAAATACTTTCAGCCTTGCATTCTGTTATTTATAACCTCACAATCTCATCTCATTTGGTGCCAGAAATGAACTAGAGAGGCAGGAAATTCTTAATTTAATATTTTAAAAGCTTTAATGAAACATAGATTTGTATAGTTTTAGCCGAGTATTTAGCCCACGTTAATGGAAAATATATTTTGGACCAGCAAGTCATTCCGTGTGCAAGTCAGTCCCAAGGGCCACTGGAAAAAATGGATAGAAATAGCACTTAAACTTATATACCGCTTCATAGTGCTTTACAGCAGTCTATAAACAATTTACAGTGTCAGCATCTTGCTCCCAACAATCTGAGTCCTCATTGTATCCATCTCGGAAAGATGGAAGGCTGAGTCAATCTTCAGCAGTTTGGGATCGAACTCCTGACAGTGGGCCGAGTTAGCCTGCAATACTGCATTCTAACCACTGCACCACCATGAATAGTTGTTCGAATAGTGCCACATTTGCAGTGAATATCCTTATCCTCAAGGAAACCTGCCGTTGTCCCATGTTAACTTTAATTCTAGTCAGGTCAGTGTGCAGTCTGTTTAAGTATCTTCAGATTGGAGCAAGGAAGGAATAGCGAATTTATTTTTCCCTGGCTAATTTTTCCAAGCCAGAATACAGGAAACCTCAGCTGTAAAATTGATGCTATCTCAGACTAGAATAATGAAACACAATGAAAACCAATCAATCAATAAATCAACAAAGATCTCCATAGACACCAGAGTTGGAAGCAACTACTTCTTCTTCTTCTTCTTCTTCTTCTTCTTCTTCTTCTTCTTCTTCTTCTTCTTCTTCTTCTTCTTCTTCTTCTTCTTCTTCTTCTTCTTCTTCTTCTTCTTCTTCTTCTCCTTCTCCTTCTTCTTCTCCTTCTCCTTCTCCTTCTCCTTCTCCTTCTTCTTCTTCTTCTTCTTCTTTTTTGTAATGTAACGTGGTAATCTTCCTTGTAAGGTCATTCCCACATAGCACTGCAATTTCCCTGAGATTTTCTGATTATTTCTCTTTCTACTAATACCCAGACTTAAGCCAATTTAGCTTTGTTTCAAATTCAGCTGGAGGCGACCGTAATTTCCAAAAAACAGCATCTTTCTTTCCACTGCATTTTGCTATGCCTTCCCATGGTCATCAAGCTGGACATTTTCCCAGAATATTCTGCCCATGCTTAATCTTTTGAATATGTTTTTTTTCCCCATGGCATCTTTTTTTTTCAGCCACAGACAACATGTATTTATTTAAAACATTTCCGTGTCAGCTGTCAAATTAGCTATCTCCAGGTGTTTTAGACCATTAATTTGGAATTTAGAGTATAATAGCACAGAGAAAGCCAGGAAATAATTTCAGTATAGAACCAGAAAATAGATGAAAACTGTAAGGCAGAGAGAGGGGGACAGAGGGAGGGGGAGAGGGAGAGAGAAAGGAGCTAAAAATTAGTTGCCAAGCAATGCCATCTGGACATTTTACATGACACGGAGGCATTAGAATAATCAATAATCAATAAACCAGATAAGAACAAATGCAGTGCAGCAATTGTGAACACCACAACTGCCTACGCATCTTCTAACAAAACGGATTCCCGCACAACTTTATCACAATCAACTTTATCAACCCAATGCAGCACAACCAAGCCAAAGCTTTGAAAAAAGTACTATAATACATCAAAACCATCTCAGAAACAAACAACAGACTATTACAACTGCATGGTAGCATACAAAATCGAGTAAAGTCCTCTAAAACATCTTAAATAAATCAAAAGGCCAATGGCCCAAGAAGAAGAAGAAACAGGAGCCATCTATAACATATATTGCAAGGACTATTAACAGTGACTATACAGGTCATAGTCTTCAGCTAACAGGCAGAAGACCAGTTTTGGACACCATACATCAAGAAAGGTTTGTAGAAATGGAATAGCTTTAGAGAAGGACATTGATGTGTATCTGGGAATTTTTTTTTAAAAAAAACTAAAACTAATGAGAAAAGATTGAGGCAACTGAGCATTAAGTCTAAGTAGCCCTGCACCCAACTGTCTCCACTGTTTCTATAGAATCTGCCCTGTTTTGCCCTACACTTCATCTGAGCCTTTTTAGGATATGCAGCTAACCTCCTCCTTGTGAAGAACTAAGTAGTGTGGCCACATCATTAGAGGAATGACCATGTTCAGCTTTGCAACCTCGTTTTGGAGAGGCACTTTTACCCAAAACTCCAGTGATCTCTTTCAAAATTTTATGCCCTTCTACGTGAGTTCATGAGCCACAGTGGTGCAGTGGTGACAGTGCGGTACTGCAGGCTACTTCTGCTGACTGCTGGCTGCCTGCAATTTGGCAGTTTGAATCTCACCAGACTCAAGGTTGACTCAGCCTTCTATCTTTCTGAGGTGGGTAAAATGAAGACCCAGATTGTTTGGGGGCAAGAGGCTGACTCTGTAAACCAGAGAAGGCTGTAAAGCACTGTGAAGCAGTATATAAGTCTAAGTGCTATTGCTCTTCCTTTCTCCCTCCCTCCCTCCCTCCCTCCCTCCCTCCCTCCCTCCCTCCCTCCCTTCCTTCCTTCCTTCCTTCTTTAGAATGCAGTATTGCAGGCTTCTTCTGCTGACTGCTGGCTGCCAGAATATTGATCCCGACCGGCTCAAGGTTGACTCAGCCTTCCATCCTTCCGAGGTCAGTAAAATGAGGACCCAGATTGTTGGGGGCAAGAGGCTGACTCTGTAAACTGCTTAGAGAGGGCTGTAAAGCACTGTAAAGTGGTATATAAGTCTTATTGCTATTTAGCTTTGAGGAGGAAAAAGAAGAGGTAGGGGAATACCTAAGAAGCATTTTTTTTTTCAAAATCTGATGAGATGGCCTACAGAAGAAGGTCAAGACTTTTTCTACCACCCCAGGGCTTGGGGCACAGAATAAAAATTACAAGAAAGGCAGAATCCAATTTTGCATTATGTTTGGAACAGTAACAGTTGTTTGAGAGAGGAACTACTTAGCTCGAGTGCAGTGGTCTCTGTTTAATTGGTTCAAGCAAAGGCTGGACAGCCATCTGCCAGGGATGTTATAATTTGGATTTTTACACCAAGCACGGTTTTGAGCTTAATTGTCTCAATGACCCTTCCAGCTATGGTCTTATTCCAGAATTCTTTGGAAGCATCACTTCTTTTCCCATTCTTTATCTAACTTGGCTTCTAATACTTTGTTGTACAATTTGAAAAAGGAACCTATTCCTAACTAGCCATTCACCTACTTAATGTAGCAGTTTGATCAGCCAGTTTGGGTTGATGGTATCAAAGGAATCTTTACCCCTTCCATTCATGGATGCAATGTTGAGACTCGAGAAAGAGTGCAAAGAAAAGCCACAAAGAGGATTAGGGGAGTGTAGGCCAACGTCGACTGATAAAATATTTATATGGTCTTTTTAGAGTTGCCAATAGAAAGGAAGGGAGGAGCGTGCATTCCGTAAATGTTTTCAAAGATAGTAACTAGGAGACTGAAGTTTCTGCTATGCAAAACTCTAACTGGACAGCATGATTGATGACTCTTGGCTATGAATGTGTCCCATTGGAGAATATGAATTATGATACACCCAGAGGGGTGGGGGGAAAACCAGGGTCAAGGGTGATAATAAATTATGAGTCGACTATACCCAGGCAGTGCCGGACAGTTTAACTCCCAATAAATCCTTTTTAAGTTTTGGAAGTTTGGCTTGAGACTCATGATTTAAATGGGGATAACTGCCGGAATCCTGACAGCTAGCGAAACATATAAAGAATGGAATTGGGGAAGTCTAGTTTGATGAAAAGAAGGACTAGGGGTGACATGATAGCAGTGTTCCAGTATCTCAAGGGCTGCCCCAGAGAAGAGGCAGTCAAGCTATTCTCCAAAGCAAATGAGGGCAGGACAAGAAGCAATGGGTGGAAACTAATCAAGGAGAGAAGCAACTTAGAACTAAGGAGAAATTTCCTGACAGTAAGAACAATTAATCAGTGGAACAATTTGCCTCCAGAAGTTGTAAATGTTCCAACACTGGAAGTTTTTAAGATGAGATTGGAGAACCATTTGTCTGAAGTGGTATAGAGTTTCCTGCCTAAGCAGGGGGCTGGACTAGAAGACCTCCAAGGTCCCTTCCAACTCTGTTATTCTATTCTATTCAATGGGAGCTTGATATTTGTTTGTTTTGACAAAGACAAACAAGAAAACATCCCATGGATTCTCTCAAGATAGATGACCAACCTGGAAGGGATGCCAGCTGCCTCCCTCTCCTTGGCATCTAAGCTTGGATTGCAAATGGAAGAGATGTAGAAATTATAAAACATAAAAAAAAAAAACTGCTGTAGGAACCAGCTGGTCACCATATGGCTCGACTCTCGTTTGTGTCCCTCCTTTTACACAAATTGGTAGGACTGGGCAATTTGTGAGGACGTCCACTAAGAAATAAGACTAGTTGAAGTTGGCATGCTTTCAAGGACTTTCCTTTCCATAGGGGGACAAATATTTCTTTTCAAGGATACCAAAACACAAAACTCTGCAATTTTAAAAGTGGCTCAGCTCTTTATGTGCCTGAATCAAAATGTGGGTTGGTGATGAAAACATGGAAATTGGTGCCTGGAAATTGAGGTGAAAGCTCGCCCAATCTAACTCCTTAGATAGAAGAGAAGAGAATTCTTTAGTGGCCAAGTGTGATTGGACACACAAGGAATTTGTCTTGCGCAAATGCTCTCAGTGTACATAGAAAAAAAGATACATTCATCAAGAGTCAAGAATCATCAGGTACAACATTAATGATAGTCATAGGGTGCAATAAGCAATCAAATCATAAATAGGAAATTACACTGGGAGACAAAGGAAGATTACTTCTCCCAAATAAGATGTAAGGCAGGAGTGTCCAACCTTAGCAACTTTAAGACCCGTGGACTTAAAGAATCCTCCAGCCAGCATAAATATTATAGAGTTGAAGTCCACAAATCTTAAAGTTGCCCAGGTTGGACACCTTTGACATATGACATCTTGACTTTTACATTATATTTTACACATACAACAAAATTCACATAACACCCAGAGACCAGACCCAACATGCACACACACATGACACAAGCCTCCACACAACAGACCAAGTAATACCGTCCAACAAGTCAACGGTGATGGTCCTTAAGTTCATTGTTAAGTGCAGTTATAGCTCTGGGATAAAAACTGTTCAGAAAATGTGTGGTCCGAGTTTCAATTGTTCTGCATCTTCTGCCAGAAGGCAACAGTTCACAAAGATTGTGAGCAGGATGGGAAGAGTCTCTGAAGACGTTGTACGGCTTCCTCAAACAGCGAGATGCGAAGATATCATCCGGGGCTGGAAGCTGGAGCCCAATGATATTCTGGGCAGTTTTAATGATTCTCCATAGAGCTTTTTTGTCTTCTACAGAGCTGTTCCCATCTTCTGATTCCCACTTAGTCCTGGGCTCACTAATGATGCAATGGGCTGACATAAATAAACATTAAGCCTGGTACATAATGCATAGAAGATAAGATTGTGTGGACATGAAATTCGCCCTCCTAGATAAGTCCTACAAAGGGGTTCTGGAGAGCATGATTTTTTTAAAAAAAAGTCAAGGTGAAAACTACGACGATGCAATCAAAACTCTGTCCATTTACATGCATTGCATATAAAAGCGGGACAGCTCCAATGACTTCATCGTGGCCTAGAAAATACAAGAAGACCCAGAGCGAAATAGTAGTCCTTCTTGACAGCTTCCGACATCAACTATCGATAGACGTCCTTCAGCTCAGAGCAACTGCCAACGGTCCGAAATCCCTCCTCACATTCACTGAGGTAAGAATTGCAATTCAAAAGCAAAGATGTTCGCTCCATCTAATTTAAAACATTATTGAGATTAAAGATTTGCTTCTTCAGAAAAAAAAACAAAGACAATATGTGTTTGTTCCAAAGACAGGGAATTGCTCACTTTATTTGCCAAATAGAATCTAAGTCATTCACAAAGTCACTGAAATGCCACAGGGGCTAGCAGCAGACAGATATGTAATTCAGAAATATTTTGATGGATGATAGCACACAGAATGCTACATCTCAAAATGAATTTTGAAAATTTGGAGGCTTCTATCTCCACCAGACAGTCACAGCCTTGGTCCAGATGTATAAAAATGTATGTACGTGTTCTTGCTCCAGTACCAAAGTATCTCCATTGTTTGAGCAGCCCATACCATCCCAAGGCAAGTTCTAATTCTTAAAATATATATCATCATCATCATCTCCATTCACAACCCCATAATCCGTTGCGGGGTGGAGTCTCGGCAACTGAATGGAGTAGCAGAATGTTTGAATGGCCAGATGCCCTTCCTGTTGCCAATGCAGAGTTTTGTTCAGTGGATATATTCTCCGTGTGCCCAAAGAGAGAAATATCCCTCCTCTACCTAGGATTGAACTCGCAGCCTCCTGATTGTGAGGTGAGAACTCCACTTCTAGGCCAACGCACCAATTTCATTCTTAAAATATATACATATGTAGTAAATATGTCCTTTATACAGCACATTCCCGAGTAATGCATAAGAAATAAGGAAAACTGGAAATTTATTGCCATCTTGGTTGAAGTCCAAGGAACTTCAGCTATTCTTGTCTCATCTTTTTTGTGTGTGTATTTTGTCCAAGAGTGTAGGTTGTGCTTACCCGACACCAAACAAAGGACTGGCCCAAATATAGCCCAGATTGTATTCTTGCACAAAATTAGAATCCTTAAAAAGTGAGTGTGTGCGTCTTGGTTTCTCTAGGATTATCTTCTGCAACTACAAGTATCCTCCATTCTTCCACCATCCTTAGAAGTTCCGTCTGAGAGTTGCTGTTGTTTGATTCAATTCAGGTCAGGTTCTCAAGAACACCTCGGTTTCTTCCTCTGGTTCCCAAACACCTACCAGATACTACTTTTTCTTTCCCAGACAGTCTCCCCTGATTGAAGTTGTCTTAAAAGCCAACACAATGCACCCTGGTGCTGCCATGTTTAATAAATCATAACTCGCCATCTGTGCTAGGAGCAGCATCTAGTTAGCAGGGCTCGGGAAAGCAGGGGAAAAAATTCTGTGAAGGTTTTCAAGCGACCCAAGGAAATCTACACTATTGATATTCTTTCTCTCCAACTACATCCACTTCTTGAAAAAGATTATTCCGAAAAATATCATGAATTATATTATTTGGCAGTTTTATTTTCATTTGTTCATTTGACTTCTCTATAGCCAACCAACTCAACAAGTTTTTCCATGAAAAAATCAGAGGATATTTCCAGGATGGGAAATCCTATCCTTTGGATGCGTCAATAACTTCCTTCCTCCCTTTCTTCTCTCCCTCCCTCTTCCTTCTTTCCTTTCTTTGCTCCCCCTCTCCTTCCTTCCCTCTCTCCCTCCTTCCTTTCTTCCTTCCCTCCCTCCCACCCTCCTTCTATTCTTTCCTTCCCTCCCTCCTTCTCTCCCTCCCTCCCTCCTTCTTTCCTTCCTATCATTCCTCTGATATGTTACATTTTTGTACATTACTCCCATGCACATGTGTCTGCCTATACAGCCCTTTCCCTACTTCTCCATGTTGCTCTGCTTTTAGTACGAAAGCCAACATCAACAAGCTCTTCCCAAATCCCTAGAGACCCACAAACCGGGATTTATCTTTCCGTGAAATGAGACCTGAGAGGATTTCACACCAAAGTCCATTTCTCCATCCCCCAGAGTCACGACTGACTGCTTCTGAGTTTGTTCTCCTCCTCCAAGTGTCCTCCTTCCCCTCTTTATCCCAGAAAAAAATGTGTACGCAACTTGCCCCAAAGCTGCAGAGTGCTAGCTGTTGTGACACAAAGAAAGGATGCTGTGGGACCGGGACGCACATTGGGCCGGGTGCCAATGTGCTGTTCCTTTTGCCCTTTGCATTGACTTCCGCACACTGCTCCTCTGCCCTCCAAAGGATGCCAGTGACAAGAGAGCACACCTCTTCCACACATTCATCCTGTCCCCTTTGCTTCTGTCTGGCGTGGAATTTTCTTGGCTCTTACACCCTGATTTCGTTGCAGGCTGTTTACGGCTAAATGCAGTAACTGTTGATTTTCTTAATAATCAGGGTAGGAGAGGAATAAAAATACCTCGCCGTATGCAACCACGTTGACTGCAAAGGGAAGCCAACGCACCAGCGCTTGGTGACAAGGACAGCCACAATAGCAGCTCTACCCAGTTCGACTTACAACTGTTCTAGGAGCGACCGTCTGGAGTTACAACAGCATGTGCACGGTGTCACATAATTTACATTCAGATGCTCGGCAACGGATTCACATTTATGCCCGTCGTAGGAGGATGCGATCCACAAGCAAGACCTTCCACAGGAAAACCAGGTTCATTAAGCCACCGCAGGACCAATTTAACAACCGCGGCAATTAACTTAACAAGTGTGGCAAGGAAAGATGTAAAGCAGGGCAGAACTCAACAATGGTCAGCGTGGATTTTGGGCTCCCTTGTGGTCATAAGTCAAGGACTGCCTGTATTCAACCCTACAGACAAGAATCTAGTCCACTAAAGTTCAGTACTAAATTGGTGTCCCAAGGGGGCTTTTTTTCAAGAGGCGGCTGGACTGTCTGGTTTTTCTTTGAAGACATTTTGCTTCTCATCCGAGAAGCTTCTTCAGTTCTGACTGGATGGTGGGGAATGGAAGGGTTTATACTCCTTGCAGACGGCTGGCCATTTGTGTCTTTTTAGAGAGTGGTTGAGGCTACTGGGAGGTTTACCTGTGTCCTCGGGATCACCTGAGTGGTGTGGGACCTTCTTGGAATTGCTGTATTGTAGACCGGAGACAGATGATGCCGTATCCCTCCCCATCTGTTGAGAGAAGGCTGCTCGATTTTGACATAGACGGCCTCCTTGACATGGACAAACCTCCAAGTGGCTTCAACGACTGTCTAAAAGGATGCAGACGACCAGCTATCTGCAATGAGTATAAACCCTTCCATTCCCCGCCATCCAGTCAGAGCTGAAGAAGCTTCTGGGATGAGAAGCAAAACATCTTCAAAGAATAAAACAGAAAGCCCGGTTGCCTCTTGAAAAAAGCAACTTTGGGACAACCATGATGTGGATGACAGAGAATCTCCACAGACATCCTAAATTGGCGCCAGAGAAGGGTCAAAGGAATTTAGGAAGCGGGTTGTTGGACATGAATCCTTCATGGCAACCTAAAAATAATCCCATTACTTGATATGGATAGGTAAAGGCAGGAGAAAGCTGTAAGACATATTTTACGGAAGCAGAGAGGTGGCAATTCCCTGGAAATTGTGGTTTTTACACTTCCCAGTGAAGCATAAGATGACTCTAAATCTTCTTTTCTGGTCACAGCGTTCAAAAATGTAATGTCCTTCATTTCAGCCATAAATGGATGAGCAGTCAAAACGAAAACAAAAAGTATTATTAATGCAGTAAATCAAAAGCTCATGGAAACGGGAGAGAGAGAGAAAAAAGGAGATTTCACAGAAACATATTGTAGTTCTGCGTAAAATCCTTGTATCATCCATTGACCTTCCCAAGTCATCGTTTCTTGTTGGGTTGCCCTGAATTTTGGACTCTGCGCTGCAAATGTGTGCAGGGGGCTGCTTTCCTTGAATGAAGGTAGTCTTCAACGTATGACCGCAATTGAGCCCAGAATTATGTTGCTAAGAGAAACACTTAAGTGAGTTTTGCCCTATTTTACAACATCTGGGGTAAGCTCCCATCCTCGCTCCAGCTCCCGCCCGCCTAAGCTGTTTGAAAGCATGCAAATGCAAGTCGACAAATTAAATAAAGTAAGTAGATAAATAGGTACCACTTTTGTGGGAAGCTAACAGTGCGCTTTGGCGTATAGGCACGCCTGCCAAATGACCATGGAAGCATCTTAAAACAACCCTGGCTCCCTCCATTAAAAAATGGAGATGAGCACCTAGAGTCGGACACAACTGGACATGGCAAACTTTCACCTACTATAAGGGAAGGGACGCAGTGGCTAAGATGCTGAGCTTGTCAATCAGAAAGGTCAGCAATTTGGCAGTTCGAATCCCTAGCGCCATGTAATGGAGTGAGCTCCTGTTCCTTATCCCAGCTTCTGCCAACCGAGCAGTTCGAAATCACGTAAAAATGCAAGTAGAAAAATAGGGACCCCTTTGGTGGGAAGGGAACAGCGTTCCGTGCGCCTTTAGAGTTTAGTCATGCCGGCCACATGACCACGGAGACGTCTTCGGACAGCGCTGGCTCTTCTTCGGCTTTGTAATGGAGATGAGTACCGTCCCCTAGAGCCAGAAACGACTAGCATGTATGCACGAGGGAACCTTTACTTTTACTGCTGCTATGAACTGAATGTGGAAGTGAGACTTTCAAAGTCTGGAACATCCAGTTTGGGTGTAAAACATTATTTGGATTCGCTGCAACTTAATCCTAGCTATTAAGAGCATTATAGAGCCTCGGTGGCGCAGTGGTCAGAGTGCAGTACTGCAAGCAACTTCTGCTGCTTGACGGTGCCTGCAATTTGTCAGATCAAATCTCCCCAGGCTCCAGGTTGACTCAGCCTTGCATCCTTCTCAGGTGGGTCAAATGAGGATCCAAATGATTGGGAACAAGAGGCTGACTCTGTAAACCGCTTAGAGAGGGCTGGAAAGCACTGGGAAGCGGGATATAAGTCTAAAGGGCTATCGCTAAGTGCTATTATGATCTGAAGGTCCCATTGCAATCCGTAGAAACTCTTTTGTGTGTTCCGTTGCAGGGAAGGGGAACTATCTGTTTGGAAACCCAGGAATACTGCCGGTTAGATCCAATGCAGGGGCAATGAAACAAATAACCCAGATTGTCAGTTTGTCCAAGGCGAGAGACACTCCGGGATCAATTTATTGCTGGTTGGGGTCACATTTCTTATCGGTGTTGTGTTATCTCCCGCACTTCACTGTTCTGCAGGCCGCTGCCGCAGTGAATTGAAGAAACCCTTCCAAGTTCGGGACAGGACTCGGTTCTGAAGCTGGGATGCCTCAAATTGCTGCCTTAGTCTGGGCTTCAGGGCTGATTGGGCAAAACTGCGGCGCTCCTTGGAAACATCGGAATGATATCCAAGCAAGGACTCTGCAGCAATGTGAATTACACGGAAAAGAGTCGGCCAAAGGCTTCCCAGTCACCCATCAACAGGGCATGAATTTTAATTCCCTTGTCTCTCCCAGCAGCTGCTCGACACTGAAATACAGACTCTAAATAGGGAGAATCCACAAAGGGTCCATGCGTTTTCCTCCTTCTCTTTCTTTTTCTCCTCCTCCTCATCTTCTCCTTTTTTCCTCCTCCTCTTTTCCTTCTTTTCCTCCTCCTCTTCCCTCCTCTTTCTTTTCCTCCTCCTCTTTTCCTTCTTTTCCTCCTCCTCTTCCCTTCTCTTTCTTTTCCTCCTCCTTTCTCCTCTTTTCCTCCTCTTCCCTTCTTTCTTTTCCTCCTCCTCCTTTCCCCCCTCCTCCCCCCTCCTCCTCTCCTTTTCCTCCTTCTCCTTCCTGGCCCTTGTCTTCATTCGTCCCTTTTTAATCTACCTATTTACTCTTAACAGAGATCCAGCAAATGTAAGCAGTTCGGCTAGCAGAGAAAATAAGTTTTAATGATTAACTTTCGCCGCTTTGCAGGGGGAAAAGTGTGTGTGTGTTGGGGGCTGGGGGAGAGATGGACACTCCAATTCCTGAATGCCCTCCCCCCCCCACTTTGGAGGAGAGTCCTTACACTTGGAGCACCCCCCCTCTTCCTCTCCAAAGGAGTCAGCTCTGAGATTTTTCCTGGATTTTTAATTTCCGTCACCCTAAAAACGAATCATGCCCCAGTGGTGCCCTTTGCATCCCAGACCCCCCCCCCCCCCGAGCTGAAACTCCCATCCTCCCCAGCTCCTCATCTCCAACTCAGAAGAGAATATTTGCAGCTCAGGGTTAAGCCGGATTGTCTTTAGTGCTCTCTGGGCTATTCCCGCAAGAAAGCCACCAAGCTTTGAGAGCCCCAAGGACCCCAGTCTCCAATAGGCTGGGTTAGAACTCCCATCATCCCCAGCCTGGGCTCTCCCTGCCTTGGCACTCTCCGGATACCTTAAGCTGAAACTCCCATCGTTCCCAGCGAGATCCTCCCCGGGGGGGTGGGGGGAGACGCGGAAATCTCCTCCTCACACTCTACTCCGGAGAGGACTGCCCTTCCTCATCCCACCACTCCTATTGCATAGGCCGCGTTGCCCCCCCCCCCCCACTCCCCCCCCCCAAAAAAAAACCCCCAATCCGAGCTAATTGCCCCACTTTCCTTACTCATGCACCACACACCCCACCCGAAATACGGCACCGCGCCTGCTCCACCCCCCCGCCTCCAGCCCCTTTTCAGCACCTGGAGAGCGGCGCTGGACCGAATCTCCGCCTTGCGCGCCCCTCCTGCCCGTGAATCCCCCCCCCCCCCCCCCCCCGACTCCGCATCCCTCCGCCCCACGGCCGGGCAAGACCAGCCCCACGCGTGACGTCAGCCTGACTCCGCGCGAGGAGGCCAGCCTGCCCGCAGGCAGCCGAAGTAACTCAGAGGTCTGGCGGAGCGGAGGGAAGCCCGGGCGAGCCGAGCTCTGCGCTCCCGCTGCGCTCTGGCCCTTCTTCTTCTCCTCCTCCTCCTCGCCCCGTCGGAAGGACTTGCGCGCCTCCTCTTCTTCCTCCTCCTCCTCCTCCGCCCATCCGCGCATCCCTCGCGCCACACTTACCAGCCAACCTCGCTTGACACGCACGCACACACATACAAAAGTCTCGCCCGCCTTTGCGCGCTGGGGGGGAAGCGGAGGCGGGCGCAACCCCAGCCCGTGCCCAGCTCTGCTTGCCCGTCCTTCCTTCCTTCCTTCCTTCCTTGCTTGCTTGCTTTGCAAGCCCGCTTTCCCGTCCCGGGTTTTTGCTGCTGCAAGTGCTGCTGCTGCCGCCGCCGCTCTCTGCTTCGGCTTCGCCTCCCTTGGCCGCCGCGGAAGATGCTAACCTCGTGGCTGCGCGCCCGGGCCAAGACGGAGAGGTTGCGATTCTCTGGATGAGTGAGTACCGCAACGTCGACAGCGGCGGGGCAGCCGGGGGGCTCGGCGGGCGCGGGGCGTGGGTGGCTTCTGGAAAGGAGGTTGAGGTGGGGGGGAAGTGGGGCCACGGTTTTCCGAGCTTGGCAGTTTGGAATCGAAGGCGGGAGGCGGGGGGGGGTGCGTGGGTGCGGGGAGGGGGTCGCCGTTCGCTCCGGCTGGACTCAAAAACTGGAGGGGTTTTTATTTGCTGGTAGTTCTTGGGCTTCGTTTTCCTTCGACCCTTCTCCGCCTTTGAGGGGTACCGCAAAGTATCAGGAAGGTGAGGGTATAAAGTAGATTTGAGGAGATGAGGAGGGTTTGTGGGCTTATTTTT
>NW_020769394.1:3045394-3057112 GCF_900518735.1 Pseudonaja textilis
CTCCTCCTCCTCCTCCTCCTCCTCCTCCTCCTCCTCCTCCTCCTCCTGCCATATCCATTATCAGACATTGGTGATCATGTTGGCAATCCTATTTTGATCAACAGCCACACAAAAAAGGGCTGCTGAGTTTTGTCCAAACCCCAGTTCCTTAGATTTTGAAGCCACAATGTTCTTTTTCTGTCTGGACCTTCATTTCCCTTCAGTCTTTCCTTGGAGGATTAAGTGAAGGATGCCATATTTTTCCAGGTGTTGCATCCCATGTCCAAAATATTCTAAATTTCACTTTTTTGTGTGATTGTGATGATTTCCCTTGGCTTTCCCAGGTGGCTTATCCCCTCCTCCTTTCTGATTTTGTCAACCCAGCTTATATGTAATGGCCTCCTGCAAATCCACATTTCAAATGCTTCTTCTAGTCTGATCAAGTGCCTTTCTGTCCAGAGACCAACTCTCCATAGAGCGGGATAGAAAAGATAACATCTGACAAGCCTGATTTTCAATCTTAGGCTTATGTCGTGACTGCAGAAGAGCTTTTTTCAGTTTGAAGAACTGTTTGAGCTTCCTCTATCCTTGTCTTTACGTCAGTGGTCATGTCGCAGCTTTCATGTAAATTGGAACCAAGGGATGTGATCCTTTCAACTTTCAACTGTGTAATAATCAAACCATTAAAGGTAAAGGTTCCCATCACACATACGTGCTAGTCATTTCCAGCTCTAGGAGGCAGTGCTCATCTCTGTTATAAAGCCAAAGAAGAGCTAGCACTGTCCAAAGATGTCCTCATGGTCATGTGGCTGGCATGACCAAATGCTGAAGGCGCACAGAATGCCATTACCTTCCAATCAAAGTTGTCGCTATTTTTCTACTTGCATTTTTTACATGCTTTCGAACTGCTAGGTTGGCAGAAGCTGGGATAACAGGAGCTCATCCATTATGCGGTACTAGGGATTCGAACCACTGAACTGCCGACCTTTCTGATCGACCAACTCATCATCTTAGCCACTGAGCCACCGCATCCCATGATATCATTACACAAACAATATTACATAGAATCTTAGGGCCTCAAAGGTCATCTAGTCCTACCACTTGCTCAAGGCAAGAGATCTTACTCCATCCTGATCAAATGGTTGTCCAGTCTACTGTTGAAAACTTCCAGCAGTTGTGGGAAACCCTCCACAACTCCAATCTCCCAGGTCATTAAAGTTGCAAACATTATTCTTTGCACAGGATATGAAGAACGTTGCCATCTTCTTGTGGAAGATGTCTTCCATTTAGAGAATTCCGAAGGGAATGGCCAAATAATTACAAGATGAGTTTATATCCGGGGCTTCATGTCATAACTACTTTTCAAAGTAACTAACCTCAAAAACATCATCAAAAAAGCACAACAAAGAATGTTCTTTCTGTGCCAACTCAGAAAACTCAAACTGCCCAAGGAGCTGCTGATCCAGTTCTACAGAGGAATTATTGAGTCTGTCATCTGCACCTCTATAACTGTCTGGTTTGGTTCTGCAATCCAACAAGACAGACACAGACTTCAGAGGATAATTAGGACTGCAGAGAAAACAATTACTACCTACCTGCCTTCAATTGAGGACCTGCATACTGCACAAGTCAAAAAGAGGGCTGTAAAAATATCTGCAGACCCCTCAGATCCCAGACATAAACGGTTTCAACTCCTACCCTCAAAATGACGCTATAGAGCACTGCACACCAGAACAACTAGACACAAGAACATTTTTTCCCCAAATGCCATCACTCTGTTAAAGAAATAATACCCTCAACACTGTTCAACTATTACAAAGTCTGCTCTACTATTACTATTAATCTTCTCATCCCTCCTTATCACCCATTCTCTCCCACTTGTGACTGTAGGACTATAACTTTGTCGCTTGTATCCTTACGATTTATATTGACTGTTTCCTAGTATAATTTGATTGCTTATTGTGCCCGATGACTATCATTAAGTGTTGTACCTTATGAATCTTGACTCTTGATGAATGTGTCTTTTATTTTATATATACTGAGAGCATTTGCATCAAGACAAATTCCTTATGTGTCCAATCACACTTGGCCAATAAAAAATTCTTTCTATCTATCTATCTATCTATCTATCTATCTATCCTATCCTATCCTATCCTATTCTATTCTATTCTAGTTGTTGAGGAATGCAATGGGGGAAATCACAATCATATTTGTGTGTCTGACTTCAAGGTTTCATTTGCCATCCATGGATGGATAGAATTGCCCTTTTCCGTCCAGGCCTGTGGTGAGAATTAATGGGGGAGAAATGTATGGGAAGCTGCTTGAACAGTTGAAATGTGTTGTCTGATTAATATTTTTTTATTCCTGACAGTTTAATTACATTGAAAAATCAATGCATAATGCTTGGTTTGGCTGGGTTAATAAATATTCCAAGCCAATTTTGCATTATCTCCTTCAGAGATAGAACCCCAGTGGAACAAAACTCCACACTTGTTTCTTTGTTATATTTATCTCTGGAAAATAATTGAAGTGAACTGAAGATTAGTCCATCTAATTCTGATACCTGCACAGAAGTAAAGAGCAGTGCAAGAGCAGTGCAAGAGCGGTACACAACCAAGGAATTGGCCCAGCTCAATGTAATTTCTCCTTTGTCTTTTCATTAGACAAGGGACACTTCCTTCTTAACAGCAAAGCACACCAAAATGCTACTTTCAAAAACAGTTGCCCTATTTCACAAGTGCTTTTGCACACTGATTTAGAAAACAATGAGGATCATGCTAAAGCTAATCTGAGACTTCATCTGAGGCCAAGGGTAAGACCATCCAATATCCCTCTATTAATTCTGCACAGTTTTTGTAGTAGACTACCCCTTGAGATGGGTAAGCTGAAAGAATGACAGGAGAAGTTCTTGGTGGTCTTTGAGCTTGGTTTTCTTGTAGCCTTTTCATAATAGGTAGCCTCGTCAGTGCTAGAAAGGAGTAGGGTTTGTGGAGTGGAGGAAAACAGCAGGAGGAGAAGGAAGAAGAGGACTGTGAGGTCCTTGGTGGTCTCTGTTCTTGATTATTTTCTTGCAGTCATATCATGACCCAACTAGAACACATCATCAATGCTAGAATAAAGTGAGGGGTGTAGAGAGGAGGAAGAGGAGGAGGATTGTGAGGTCTTTGATGCTCTCTGAGTTTGGTTGTTTTCTTGTAGACTTTTCGTGATCCAACTTGGTAGCCTTGTCAGTGCTAGAAAGGGGTGGGGTTTGTGGTGTGGAGGAGAACAGCAGGAGGAGGAGGAGGAAGAAGAGGAGGAGGAGGAGGAGAATTGTGAGGTCTTTAAAGCTCCCTGACCTTGATTGTTTCCTTGGAGATGTTTCATGACCCAACAAGGTAACTGTCAGGGTTCCAATGGATGCTCTAATTAATTCATGAGCCTCGAGCCAAGTTTCAAAAGAGCATCAGTGCTACTGGTAGTAAAAGATGAAAGAATGACAATTAAAGAAATTTCCCCCAATGTAGAAGATCTTTTGATACATTTTGACCGTTTTGAAAATGCCCATTATGTGTTTCTATGGTTTTTTTTTTCTCCTGAACTTAGGAAAGTATGATTGGAGTTGATTTAGGGATGTTTTAAGATGAGCTCAGCCACTGCGGGTGAATCCAGCATGCTCTCTTGTAAGCAATAACATTTCAGAGATCTAATGATGCATGCATTAAATATGCAGGCCTTTTAACCTGTACAGTAATTTTAAGTGTTTTAAATAGTCAACAAATAAAATCCCAAATCCTTTCCTTTTCTCTCTCTCTCTCTCTCTCCCTCTCCCTCCCCTCTCCCTCTCTCTCTCCCTCCTTCTTTCCCTCCTCTCCTTCTCTCTCTCTCTCTCTCTCTCTCTCTCACACACACACACATCTTTTCAACTACACCCTTTCCCTTAGAATGGAAGTCGGCCAATGCATGATTAAAGATCTCTTTGCATACCTGGGTTAACATTCAAATATTCCCTCTTTCTATTAAGCTAAACCAAACCAACACTGTAAGTCCTTCAACCCCATCATCTCTATTTACTTTTGATTCAAAGGCCTGTCTACCTGGCAGATGGGGGTTAAAAAAAATTTAGCATGGCCTAGTCCCTTGTCTGATCCATCCTCTGCTACTGTGGTTGGCTTTCTATTGTAAGAATTTTCCGCAGGCCAGCCAACAAGAGCAGATCAGCCGCCTGATACTTTGCAAAGAAGAATGACAAGCATTGATAGCTGTTCTTCTCATTTTATCTAACCAGCAAACTCTCGTACCCTTTGCTTATCTAGAGCAAATTATATTAAATCATTGAAGCAAAGGCAATAACCAGAGAGACTTGATAGCAAATAAACATTAGAAGATAGAAGCTCTAGAACTGAAGGTAAACCTGGGAGGGAAAAAATAAAAAAAAAAGATTGCCATGGTCTTTGTTATTGATATTTTGGATCGATATGGGATATTGTTGTTGATGACGTCTCGTTCAGAATATGCCTGAGCAATGTCAACCTTTTTTATTGCTTGTTTTGGGTGAGTTTTATAGTCATTTAAAACACACAAACATATAAATACTTCATCTGGATGAATTCTTTATTGGAATTCTTGATTCAGAAAATTAAAATAGCTGGTATTTTTTTTTATATAATCTCCATAAGGTATCTAAAACAACAGATGGCAGCTCATATTTTTTATTACAGTTAATTACTTTTTAAAAAATGCTGGATGAGTACAGAAAAAAAAATGTTTCCCTTAACAGAGGAAAAAAATCAGAGGTTGGTTGTTCACACACTCAGGAAACCAGATTGTGTTATTCAGACCAGAAGTCGGAACAAGAGAGGAAAATCATTCGCAAGTGTGTGTGTCATACTTTCTTCACAATGTAATTCACATTAAAAAAAATATCCTACATTTAGGAGAAAGCTCACCTTTGTGCAGTTTGATGCCTTATTGGTTTTAAGCTAGCACAAAAGACAAACCAGGAAAGAGAAGCTAGTATTTAAATATCCATTTCAACTCAGCAGCATCAACAGATAGAGGAGACCAACTGAAGACCAAAGGTTGAGATTGTTTGGAGGTTGCTGCTGAGTTCTCAAAACAAGGGCATGAAATTCAGACAAATGTTCAGACCTCACTGGAATTTGACCTACCTGAATAAGAAAATTACATCCAACCTGTTTGGATCTTCCTGGCACGTTCAGTCTTTGCTAGATCACTAGTAGGAACCACACATTCTGCCATCTTTCGAATCTCACCAGGCTCAAGACTGACTCAGCCTTCCGTCCTTCCAATGTGGGTAAAATGAGGACCCAAATTGTTGGGGGCAGTAGGCTGGCTCTATGCCACTTAGAGAGAGCTGTAAGGCACTTATAAGCCTAAGTGCTATTGTTGTTATTCATTCCTTCCTTCCTTCCTTCCTTCCTTCCTTCCTTCCTTCCTTCCTTCCTTCCTTCCTTCCTTCCCTCCCTCCCTCTTCTTCCCTTTCTCATTCTCCTTCCTGGTGGTGCAGTGGTTAGAATGCAGTATTGCAGGCAAACTCTGCCCACTGCCAGGAATTTGAGCTGTCCACTGACCAACTCAAGGTTAACTCAGCCTTCCGTCCTTCCAAGGTGGGTAAAATGAGGACCCAGATTGTTGGGGCCAAATAGGGTGACTCTGTAAATCGCTCAGAGAGGGTTTAAAGCACTGTGAAGCAGTATATAAGTCTAACTGCTATTGCTATTGCTATCTTTATCTCATCAGATTTATTTAGTACAGTCTCGAGGGTGGATATAAATAAGATATTGAATAAAAGGACTACATCCTTCTCTCTATACGTATATGCATGTAAGAGAAAAACAATAAGTACAATAGAGTTCTAAAAATAATTAAGAACACAGTTCCCAAAATAAACCCAAATAAGTCCTTGTTTGAGAGTAGTACAATTAAATAGAAATCATGCTCCCTAACTGGAAAAGTGTTTATATTTAAGGAGATATAAGGCTCTGTCTAGAGTCCTTACAAAGAGAACAGTATAATAGCAGATGGCCTCTACTGACCAATAAAATCAAATATTTGTAGCACTGGGTTGAACCTTGATGCTCTCTGAGCTTAGTTGTTTTCTTGCAGATGTTTCGTTGCCAAGCTAGGCAACATCATCAGTGTTCGGTGAGAACACCAAAGATCCCACAGTTTCTACTGAACCAACAACACATGGGCACCATTGAAGATACATAAGAATACCCTTCAAAAGTCCAAGAAGGACTGCAGATGTATAGTATCCAACCTGGTTAAAGTAAAAACTTCCCAACATTTCAGAATTGGATTGGGGGATCAACATGTACCGGGAGGGGTTCTTTTGGGGTGTCCATCTCATCAGATCCAGAAGTTCACCATCACACAACAATATTTCAAGAGCAGACTTCATGACAAGCCCCTGAACTGAGCTCTCTCCCACAAAGCAAATGCATGGAGCTAATTTCTTTTGCAAAACACACACACACAGGTTCTTGTCAACAAGCAAACAGGACGTGTGCCTCTAATTTCATAGCCCGACTGGAGGGAGACATTACCTTTAACTCAAACAAGTTGTTTTGAGACAATGTTTCACCCAACGAATTCCTAACTGAACTAAGCATATGGGATCCCATCTGACTGAATCTTTCGATGTTTAGTAGTCTCTTCCAAATGAACTGGAAACCATCCAGGAAAGACGAGGAATCTGGCCGGCTGGAAGACGAAGATTAATTTAAGTCAAAAATTCAGTAAACAGGGCCATGTCTGAGTTCCATCCCAGTGCAAGGCTACATTAGACATGCAACGAGGAACTGCGTAGAAGTCCTGAGAGATTGGGCTTCATCTGTTTCCAGCTGTTAATTATCCTCAAAGGTCTTCAGTTAGGAGTTACAAAGCAGCTGGCCAGTGGCTTTGTCTGAATTGCAGACGAGGGAGATGTTGACCTCTTCCATACTGGGGGGGGGGGGGGAAAAAATGAAGGAGAAGCTTCACTCATTTAAGTATATAGAGTGGCATATTTAATTTGCATTTTCCAGGAACAGCTTTGTCTAGCATCTTCCTGGCTTACAACATATGCATTTTTTTTGCAGGGAACGATCTGCAGCTTGAAAACCTCTACTTCAAATTTAGATTTCCTACTTGATCAGCTCTTTTGAAATACGATTTGAATAACAAGAGATTCAGCACCAGATATTCATCCATCAGGATTATTTAAAAAAGCATAAAGCCCCACTTTATGTACCAGTATCAAACCAACTCTGGTCTGGCCCAGAGATAAAAATGTAAAAAATTTTTTAAAAAATGGGGGTGATTTGAATTAGCCCTTATTCTAAATTTCAATTCCATATAAATCAAACTTAAATCAAGAGGTGGATTTGGCTGAATTTGGATCGGTTGAAGGTGAGCATCTGTGAGAAAGTATCTTCAAACTATAATGCACCAGTTCAAAGCAACCTGATTAGATGGCTGGATTGTAAGAGAAGGGTCAGCAGATTCAAGGGGTGGAATCAAGAGAGGAATTAGCCTGGCGTCCTTATGTTCTCATAAGTGTCTAAGTCCAACTTCTCTTGAATTATGTTGATTCTTTCAATTTAATGCTGACCAGAGATGGTATTTAGCTGGTTCTGACCAGTTCTGGAGAACCGGTAGTGAAAATTTTGAGTAGTTCGGAGAACCGGCAAATCTCACCTCTGACTGGCCCCGCCAACCCCATCTCTTCTCTGCCTCCTGAATCCCAGCTGATTGGCTGGATCTTCTTTTGTTGCCCTGCACTGGAGAACGGAGCTGGAAAGCAGGTTAGTGGGGTGGGGAGGGAATGGAGATTTTACAGTATCCTTCCCCTACCACCTCCACCAAGCACACAATGCCCACCAAGTCATGCCCACAGAACCGGTAGTAAAAAAAATTGGAATCCCACCACTGTTGCTGACCCTTAGTTCATTAGATTTTTATGTACAGGCATGGCACGAGCAAAATAATTCACTTTAACTGCAGTTTAATGCGTGGTCCTGGTTCTTCATGGCTGAGGGTCCCTAGGATTTCGCAAGTCCATTCCAAAAGTTTGTTTCATGCCCTGATTTGAGGGGCGTTGCCATTGCACTGAAACCTTGAAACGAAGCAACGCACAATGTGTTGCTCCAACCCTTGGTCAGAGCTCTTTCAGGTTCCTCCAAACAAACCAGGATGTGGCCCGAAGATGGAGTGTTCATATTCCAACAAGAAGGACTTTGGAGGAAATCATGAAATGAATGTACATGGGGAAAAAAATAAATCCACCCCCAAATTCCTCATCGGGTGAGATATTCCACGCAAAGGATGAGTACGAAGAAGAAAGCAATTCCATAACACAGTTAGTCGCAGGAATGTTCCCAAAAAGCATTGCTTCTCTCCCGTTGATTGTTCCATGCCAAGAAGATAGTCTGTCTAGCCAGCCATGTGTGAATTTATTGCTCCAAGATTGCAGGGGTTCTGTTTTGAGCTGAGCGTTTCACTTGCCAGAACACTACTTGTTAATGTTTTCATCAGCTATTAATATATCCTGTTGGGCCTAATATCAAAAGAACGAAGTTTCCTTCCTGAATATTTTCAAGCAGCACCAAAAGTCTCACCCCACACTTCATAGATGCACACTTCTTTCCCAGTGTTGTGGTTCAATGGCAGCAGGTGCGGACAGCTGAGGTCTCGGAGAGCGAGGACTCAGATGAGGGGCCTGCGTGTGATGCAGGGATGGAGCCAGGACCATCAGGGAGTGGAGTGCTGCCTTCGGAGATGGTGGAGGCTGGCAGCAGTGATGAAGAGGCCCCCGAGGAACCTGTGCCCAGTGCACATGCACCCAGGGCTGTTTGAAGGAAAGAGCAGCTGCAGCAGCATGGGCGACTCGGGAGTAAAGCTGCAAGGTACTGGCCCCTCCCTTAAGAGATAAAAGCCAGCTTGAGAGACTGGGATTCTTTGCAGGAAGCAAAGAAGTTCTTGCACTTCAAGCCTTGTGGATGTTCGGACTATCCTGGTTTATGTTTAGAGACTTTTTGTTTTGAATATTTCTTGGCAACTTAATCTAGTGTTCTTGGCAGCCTTGCCCAACCTTGGCAAGGCTCATTCTTATCAGAGACAATTGGTTTTAACAGCCTTTTAATTGCAAATGAACGGAATTTGCAGAGAAGCATTAAAAGGTTTTGCTTTTACCTCTGTTTGGCGTTTGTTTCCTTGGAACAAGGTTTGGGTCAGAACACCTAGACAGGCCTTTATAACCAAACATGATCTACGCTCGGAAGCTGTGGTGGGATTTAAATGGTATAACAACCGGTTCGGTGGGAAATATAGGACAGACTAGTGCAGGAGAAGGTGAGCGGAGCCGACTCATTGCCAGAACTACCGGTTCGACCAAACCAGTCCATACCGGCTAAATCCCACCCCTGCTCGGAAGCAATCTTAGCTTGGTGTCACAGCTTTAGCAATTGGATAGATACTCTGGGGCCAACATCGTGTTCACAGATTCCCGAGTTCCTCTGATTCCAAAATCATTAATTCTTGTGACCTTCTGATAAGCAAAGTCAATCGGGAAGCCAGATCCACTTAATAAACGTGTGACTAATTTAACAACTGCAGTGAGTCACTCAACAATTGTGGCCAGAAAAATCTTAAAAGGGAAAATTCGCTTGACCATAGAAATGTTGGGCTTAGTTGCACTCGTAGGTCAAGGATATCACAAGTGGAAGGAATAAAATAGCAATCCATCTCACAAAGTTAGGTGATCATTCACCCTTGGTGGCTTTCTGAGCCTGTGTATGCATTTGTGTGTGTGTCTCTTTCTGCCTATCAAGATGGCAACAACAGGGAAAGTCTCGGTAGGTTTCCACTTATTCCTGAGAAATAGATAATGAGACATAAGTGGCTGTTTTACCATCTACTTGATTCAATTATGAAGAAGCAATGAAAACACCACGCTACTTTTTTGCACTGGATTATTGTTTTTATTAATAAAAGAAGACCTTTTCGTGTTTTCATGGTATTCTGGGACAATAGAAAGACTGCCCGAACAATTCTTTTTATTGGTTCTGATCAGAAGTCCCAAAGGTGCTTTTTTTTCAGGAGACAACTGGATTTCCTCCAAAAGAAAAATGTTTTTTTTTTCTTTTGAAGACGTTTCGCTTCTCATCCAAGAAGCTTCTTCAGCTCTGACAGGATAGTGGGAAATGGAAGGATTGATACTCCTTGCAGACAGCTGGTCATTTGCATCCTTTTAGAGGGTCATTGAGACATTCAGAGGTTTTATCTGTGTCCTCCGGGTCACCTGAGTAGCGCTCCCAGTTCCTGTAGTCTGCAAGTTGTTCTCGAAATCTGTTCCTACTTCCACACCATTCGAAGGGTGTTCACCCCAAATTGCATAGCTAAAAGTCTGTAGAGATTCTTAGTCAACCAGGTCACAATTGTCCCAAAGGTGCTTTTTTCAGGAGGCAACTGGACTTCCTTATTTTTCTTTTTTCTTTGAAGACATTTTGCTTCTCATCCAAGAAGCTTTTTCAGCTCTGATAGGATGGTGGGGAAGGGAAGGATTGATATTCCTTGTAGACAGCTGGTCATCTGCATCCTTTGGAGGTTTATCTGAGTCACCTGAGTGGAGAGGGAATGGAGAATTTACAGTATCTTTCCCCTGCTAAACTCTCCAAGCTACGCCCACAGGACTGGTAGTAAGTTTCTTTGAATCCCACCCCTTGTGTTCCAATTTCCAAGTCAACCACCTGGTGATCTGTTCAATGTTCAAGAGTGAAATCAAGATTCAGCATCGCAAACAGCTCCGGGTTCTCTCCACTTCTTCAGTTGAGATCAAAGCAACTGAAGGCAGTCATGAACATCTGAATAGTCCACGGCGGGAGCCAGATTCCCTTCAGCACCACGTTACTAATTTAACAACAGCAGGGATTGACTTAATGACTGTGGCCAGAAAGTTCATCTAATGGGATGAAACTCACTTCACAACCGTCTCCCTTAGCAACAGAAATTGGAGGCCCGCTTGTTGGTTGTAAGTCAAGGACAATGGATTGCCGAGCCCAGCTGTCCCTGAGTTTTGCATAGAGTCAGCTAGGCCAGCAGGATTCTTTGAAGAAACAAACCAAATCAGCTGACTTCTTTGTTCCTTTCTCATAAAATCCCTGAGGGCTTCTGTGGGGCCTGGAGTAATAAAACGAGCATGGGGTAGCCCATTTAGTGCCAGGAAACCAAGAAACCTACTGTGCTTTTCAAAAAAAACCGCTCTTATTCCTTACATTATTTGAAACCACGGCCTCTGCAGTAGCAGAAGTACCAAAAAATCACAGGAGCAAGACTCCACATTGAAAAGGACCGATTCCAAGAGAAAATGGCTCTGTTTGTGTTGTTGTTTACCAGCACTGAAGCGTTTCAGTTGTAAAATGCCACTCTGTGAACTGTTTCCTTTTTCTTTTTCTTTTAAATTTCCAAAGCAAGAATAGAAGCAAAGCCAAGGAATGCAACAACTGACAACTGAGAGATTTAATTCACAGTTTCCTTTCATTGTTAGAGAAGGGGAGGCGAGGAAACTCAAATATATATAAGTCAGCCAATTTTCTATTTACCACAAGAGAATAGAATAAATAGAATAGAATAGAATAGAATAGAATAGAATAGAATAGAATGGAATGGAATGGAATGGAATGGAATGGAATGGAATGGAATGGAATAGGAAGAGAAGAGAAGAGAAGAGAAGAGAAGAGAAGAGAAGAGAAGAGA
>NW_020769394.1:3061192-3072827 GCF_900518735.1 Pseudonaja textilis
ATGATGATGATGATGATGATGATGATGATGATGATGATGATGATGATATATGGATATACCTAGTGGATAGATGGATGGATGGATGGATGGATGGACGGACGGACAGACAGACATAGACAGAGATAGATAGATAGATAGATAGATAGATAGATAGATAGATAGATAGATAGATAATAGATAGAAATGGAGATAGGTAGATAGACAGACAGACAGACAGCAGATATAGATATATAGATATATAATTATTTGGTGCACCAACCATGTCTTCCTCGGGTAACATTTGAAGCTCAGATTTTGCACTTCTTAGTTACCAATGCCCATTTCATACAATGGTGTGGAAATATATTTGAAAAAATGAATTATCTTTATTTGCCATTAGAAATTCTTAGGAAAGAATTATAGAGTCACACTTTTCTTGCACCGACATCTGTATATGTGATCTTAGAAAACTAAGCCTTTGGAGCATGAAAGAGACACTTAGAGGAGGGAAAGAGAAACGGTGATACAAACACATATGCAAAATGTGAGTGGTGTGGAAAACACAAGACTTCAGCTTTCTATACGCTGAATTCTTTTTTTCCAGATTTTTTTTCCAATGAGGTGGTTCATGACCGAAGAACCAAATGCGAATTTCGTTTCATCCCAGCAAGACGTTGGAGTGACTACTGGAGCAAAAAAAGAAGATTGAATCAGCAGCCGGGTAAAATGTGAGCAAACTGTGAATCCTACGCGCCATGTTCATCAACCTCTGCGGAGAGTAATTGGGTAGTGGCAAATTAGATTTAAATGCTAGGCTTCACGTTATGAACTTGCTTTATGTTTCAAGGCAGTCTAAAAAGGGCGGGTGGAAAATGTCGGCCTATGACTCAAGCACATTTTGTAGCATTGTATGTGGCTTGTCTCTGCTTTGTTGGCAGGGTTTTGCCCTTTGTTGAGAAGACATTGCATTGACATTTTGTCATCTGCAAAGAAAACTTCAAGGAGAGGTGAGCTCTTGATGACTTCTCTTGCTTGGGAAAGCTTTCTTTTCTTCCCTCTTCTTCCGTTATCTGTGTCAGAAGCATCACGGTGAAAATAAGGCTTACCAGACAGCCTAAAATTTAAAATATAAAACACAAAATTAAAGGAAGGTGTAATAAGCCAGAGAGGCTGCAGACTGTTGAAGAAAGGAAGAAGAAGAAATGAAAAACGGGACATTGAGCCCCGTTCAGTCATACCTTGGCTTATCTAAGTGGAAGAAACTCACATTCACCCCTGAGAATTTCATTGTCATTCTGGTCTAATATGTATTTGCTTTTATCTAGATGTCTAGATGTCTACATTTGCATTAAGTAAATTATTTTTTCCTTCAAGATTATTTTTCCTACACAATTCTAACAAATACCATTATTCAACTTCAACAGACGTTGAAATATAAATCATATAAATAAATAAATATAAATATAAATGCAGAGAGACGATCAGAAAAGTTGGCAGTTTGGTGGTTTGAATCCATAGCGCCGCGTAATGGAGTGAGCTCCCATTACTGGTCCCAGCTTTTGCCGACCCAGCAGTTTGAAAGCATGTAAAAATGCAAGTAGAAAAATAGGGACCCCTTTGGTGGGAAGGGAACAGCATTCCGTGCGCCTTCGGCGTTTAGTCATGCCGGCCACATGACCACGGAGACGTCTCCGGACAGTGCTGGCTCTTCGGCTTTGTAACAGAGATGAGTACTGCACCCTAGAGCTGGAAACAACCAGCACACATGTGCGAGGGGAACCTTTACCTTTTTATATTAAATACTGTATGTTTAAAGTCTAAATTATTTAATGTGGCCAGACTTCCACATAAAACCCAAATCTACTTAGCAAAATTACTCGATTCTAATTGCTCTTACGAGCTGCGACAAAGGCGCCATCTCTCCTATTAATTTTGACAAGTTATGCTTAATTGTTTTCAGTACTCTGTCACCGAGACTGTTCATTTTTCAAAGGCCTGTGCATTGAAAGTGGCATGAAGACATTAGCTAAAGGTTACTTGTTCCAATGGCTGTTTGTTCAAAATCACATTGCATGCAGAAGTCTTTATCATCATAGCAGGTCACAAGCGTTAGTCAAATGAGAAAGAATGAAATGAATCTCCTTGATCAAAACTGCTGTAAAGTTTTGAATGATGGGAAATTGAAGGAGCCTGGGAGGGGGGGGGGGGGGAATCAATTGCAAATGGAGCACTTTGGAGGCTATCATTCACCAACTGCTTTATTAGGGATCTATAAAAGCTAATATTTTGATGCCAGGAAAACAGAATTGCTGAAGTCAAACAATATTACTCAAAGGAACTAATGAGACAAGCTGCTTGGATGGGCACTATGCCTCTGGAGATAAAACCAATGGCTAATTTTCCCCCACTATGCTCAGTATCCTTAACCTTGTGGCTGGATTAAGCCTCTTCCTCCCTTCACACAATTCACTCCACCACAAGCTGTGTCTGAGTATGTAGAAAGAGTTCAAGGAAGAGCAACAAAGATGATTAGAGGGCTGGAGGATAACACCTATGGAGAATGGTTGCAGGAACTGGGTATGAAAAAGTGAAAAGAAGGACTAGGGGAGACATGATAGCAGTCTTCCAGTATTTGAAGGACTGCCACAAAGAAGAGGGAGTCAAGCTATTCTCCAAACACAACAGGGCAAGAAGCAATGGATGGAAAGTAATCAAGGAGAGATCCAGCCTAGAACTAAGGAGAAATGTCCTCACAATGAGAAGAAAGAATCAGTGAAACAACTTGCCTCCAGAGGTTGTGGATGCTTCAACACTGGAGACTTTTAAGAAGAGATTGGACAACCATTTGTCTGAAGTAGTATAGGGTCTTTTGCTTGAGCAGGGAGTTAGGCTAGAAGACCTTCAAGATCTCTTCCAACTCTGATAAATGTCAACTAAAACGATACTCCTTTGGTCTTTTTAGTTGCCAGAAAAAGAGAGTGGGGGGAAACAAGGCATTCTTGAAATGCTTAGATAATAAACTCAAAATTTCTGCTACGGGTTCTCCAGAACTGGTCAGAACCTGCTAAATACCACCTCTGCTTCTGACCTTGGCTCACCAATCACTGCCTCTTGGATCAAAATGGCACTTGGTTCCTTCCTCAAAATTTAACCCAGGAAACCACTAAAATATCATCATATTCTTAGCAATAGCTATGATTGTGGGAATCTGTTGGGATGTCTCTCTCATTACGAATGGTTCCCATTTTGATTTTCTTATCCTTATAAGTATTGTGTGTTTGTTTTATTGGGCTGGGACTATAAATACCTAAACTAATATTTTATTTTCATTGGATTCCTTACTTCATGAACTGCGATTTCTGTTTGACCTAGTTCTACATCGGTACGTATATCTTTCCAAAAATAACTGCGGGGAAAAATATGCTCCTTCTCATGCATTATTTTCCTAATGAGCGTCGTTTTCATCCTGCACGTGTTTTGCAACTAATTTTCTTTTCCTTCCCATTATAAATGGTGTTTCTCCTAATTTAGTTTTGGGAGGGAAGGTGAGGGAGCTGTCAGCCACACCGCAAAATTTTGAGAAGCATTCCTCTTGGGACATTGAAAATTGGTTTATAAATACAAAATTCTGAAAGAATGAATTCCTCATCCATCTCTTTGGGAAGGCAGGTAAAAATATTATGGACCAAAGGCCCGAATTCAATTTACCACTGCCTTGCCTATATATATATTTTAACCGGGTTACATATTTTGAGCCTATCGATCCAAAATATGAATAGAATAGGGAAATACAAGAGCCACTTGCTGAGATGGGCAGCCATATAAATGGAGTCAAATAAATAATTTACAAGACGACGCTGCAGATATGAATAAGGGAACAAAGCAAAACTGAGACAGATCTTGACCTTTGCAAGGGACTGTCTCCCATGTGGTGACAACTGTGTCAGGAGAATTAGAAAGGAATAGGCTTTTAGAAGGAGGAAAATTGCTCTCTTTTCTTTTAAATTCTTGAATCTTGGCTATGTTCCTTCACCGGAAAGAGATGATGGATTGGTCTTTTCTGTACCAGATTGGTCCCCTCTGACTAATGGTTGAGCTTCATCTGTGATGGATGGAGGCGTCAATATTACTTACTTAAGGCTTACTTATTATCTAAGCAGGTCACTGTTCTAAGAGATAAGATGGGTGTTGAGGGGAGAGAGAGGAATGCCCTCGCCTGGTCTTGGGCTCCACTGCAGCAATTAGTAATCCTCCCCTTATTAGCATTTTTGTTGGTGTCAGCAGCTCCTGCAACATTATATTTTTAATGGCAGCCAAGCAAATATCCATCTTGACTCTCAGTTACCATCTGCCATACCCCTGAGAGGGATACAGAGGAGGTTGATGACTATTGAAACAAATTATAATGGGAAGCTATTGATTCTCTAGAGGGGCTGTGGTGATGGTGAAACCTTGAGCATGCCAATGTGGGTAATGATCTCTGAATTGCAAGGATTCCCAACGAAGTTGGCCCATTCTCTAGATGACAGTCGTAACCTGTTTTGTCAGAGTGTTTACAGCGCGACTGCAATTGTGAGACAACCCAGAAGCAAAAACACAGGACACAGAGTCTGTGTCTTTTAACAGTGGTTTATATACAAGACTACTATATACATACACACACGTGTTAGGCAAATACCAGGCAAGCAATCAATCTTCAACTCTACACAGAGAACTACAGTGGAGATAGAACACAACGAGAGAGAGAAGCCCTTGTTGTGGTTCGCCGGCAGCCTGTGGAGATGGCAGCAGAATAGGACAGTGGGAAAGAATAGGGACCAGTCCAGGAGTCTGGGGAGGACTCGGACGAGGGTCCTGCATCCGTTACAGAGATGGGGGCAGGATCATCTGGGAGTTATGTGCTGACTCCAGAGCCTCCAGAATCTTGCAACAGTGAGACAAGAGGAACAAGGGGAGCCTGTGAACACAGGAGATCTAAGTCCAGCCCACCTGGAATTCCTTCTATTCTTATCTACCGCCAATTTGCTCAGATTGTTAGTAGTTCAGATTCTTGTAGAGAACTTAAGCTTGCAATAAATCTTTATACCCATTTGAACTGCCTGGATTTCCTGATTTTTCTGGGGCTTCACATCTGTAATCCCTTACCTGCTCAGCCCCCGATCATAAAATTTTGAGGGATCTAATGAGGCAAGCCATTTGCAGCAGCAATTATATCCTTGGTATCCAAGCTGCTGAAGAAATGCCTTTTATAGTCCCAAGAGTTACCGCCAAAGTCCATCATTAAAATACAATGAGCAGACCTTAAACACAGACAAAGTGCCAAACCAGCCCTGGCTGCCAATAAAAAAAAGGGAATATAAGCAAGAATGATGAAGTGGATTAGAGTAGGAAGCATAGCTAAATAATTACTTCAAAGGAGAGGATTTTTGAGTGAGGTAGGGAATCCGCTGTGTCGTTCCATGATGGCATATTCCATTCTGAGTTAATTATTCGATGTTTGGAGTATTTTTTTATTTTAATCTTCAAGTCATAATGATATAGGTCAATGCAATCTGTGGAGTGGGTCAAAGCAGGCATGGACACACTGCCCTATTCAAAGCACCTTCTATTTGTTTATGTGTATAATTTTAACATGTGCCAAAGAGGTAGATCATGTGACATGATGTTGCAATGGCCAACAACCCTCAACAACCATTGGGGAAGTTTTAAGATTGACATTGCCAAAAATAATAGTAATGTTATTATTTCCATAGCTTATTAGCGGGCTATTTTAGTATCGATATGTTTATTGCTTTCATACATAGTCCAGCTGCTAACTAATGTAGCTGAAGTATTTTAGATTTTCTCTGCCACGCCAATTCATCTCATATTTAGATGCTGTGTTTGTTCATTCTATCTGATTTGTCTATTCTTTTAGAAGCGCTCATTTTACCTGCTGACGGGCACTGAAAGTTCTTATTGAAAAATCATTTGCTTGTTTCCTTTAAATTAAGCCATTTTCTTTCTTCTTCTTTTTTATTTGTAAAGAAATATTTATAATGGGCAGGAAAATAGGGGGGTGGGGATAACCTTTGTTGGAATTACACATAGCGGACACTCTGACAGGCGAAGATTTTAGGTGTTAGTCTGACTGTTTCGGAAGCCAAAGTATCTAGACACACAATAAGCAAGAGCTTTTACCTTTTCCTAGGTGTGTTCTTTATTTTATGCTGGGTTACAAGTCTCTCTTTCTCTCTACGTGCCTATGTGTTCTTTGTCTATATTTTCTAATGTTGATTATGCAAAATGCAGCATATGATACTTTGTCAAAGCTGTTATTCAATGTCTAACGTTAAGAACATTCTCTTCCAGATTAAATTTTTACTTGGTTTTACTAGATGAATAGATCAGCTCACAATGTTCCTTATCCTACCTGGGCTACAAAATCTGTACTCATTGCAAAAAGAACACTAGACGTTGGAAACAAGTGAAAGTTTTTTTTTTCCAGACGCAAAAGTTTGTAGCTTCCAACCAACTCTAAATAGCTTCAAATAGATACTGAAAACAAACTTTCCTTCCTTCCTTCCTTCCTTCCTTCCTTCCTTCCTTCCTTCCTTCCTTCCTTCCTTCCTTCCTTCCTTCCTTCCTTCCTTCCTCTCATCTTCCTCCCTCCCTCCCTTCCTTTTCTCCTTCCCTCTGTCTGTCTGTCCATCCTTCCTTCCCTACCTTCTCTCCTTCTCTCCTTCCTTCCTTCCTTCCTTCCTTCCTTCCTTCCTTCCTTCCTTCCTTCCTTCCTTCCTTCCTTCCTCCCCTCCCTCCTTCCCTTCTCTCATTTTCCTTCCTTCCCTTCTCTCATCTTCCTTCTTTCCTTCTTCCCTCCCTTTCCTAATTTTGTTTACACTTCCTGGTTCTATTTTCAGAGCCTTCCTTCCAATGTCTTTGTTAAGTTGCTTTGCTCAGAGCTTCTGATGTACACGATGGAGGGAAACATTTATCTGAAGATTCATATCCCTGAAATCATCGCAGGGATAAAGTGATGGGCTTGGAGCTTAACTGCTTGGCAGATCAAACTCCCTTGAAAGCTTATCTGGATTCTGTCATCTGGAAATCCCAAAGGTGAGTCTAACTCCCTCTTTCCCCCATATTCATGTCTTCGGTCTCATGATTTGAAGAGATAAGCAGCACTGCAATGCATACAGAAGAGCGATAGAGATGGCTGTATGTCTAGGACTCTACCTGCAAATGAATACTTCAGCTTCAACCATAACAACACAAGAGCACACAATAGATACAAACTCAAGATTAACTGCACCAAACTTGACAGCAGGAAATACGACTTCAGCAACAGAGGGGTCAATGTTTGGAATACTCTACCTGACTCTGTGGATTCTTCCCCAAACCCCCAAAATTTAAACCTTAGACTGTCTACTATTAACCTCACCCCTTTCCTAAGAGGTCTGTAAGGGGTGTGCATAAGCGCACCAGCGTGCTTACTGTCCCTGCCCTATTGTTTATATATATATGTGTGTGTGTGTTTTTACTTATACCTATTGTCTTGTAAGCAATTGACAAATAAAAATAAATAAATAAAATAAATGAGGGGCATGATGTTGTAACAATATTTAGAGAACAGTTTTGGGGAACCTGCAATTATATCATAGTGAGAATGAAAATGGTTGGTTTTGTCATTTAGGAGATCTAAATCCCAAATATTTTGTTTACATGTAGCTACTGAAGGAAAAGAAGTGGCAGATCCTGGGGGTGGTCGCAGTGGTGGGATTCAATTTTTTTACTACTGGTTCTATAGGTGTGGCTTGGTGGGCATGGTGTAGCTTGGTGGGCGTGGCTTGGTGGGTATGGCAGGGGAAGGATACTGCAAAATCCCCCTTCCTTCCCCACCCCACTAACCTGCTTTCCAGCTCCGTTCTCCTGTGCAGGGCAACCAAAGAAGACCCAGCCAATCAGCTGGGACTCAATGGGAGGCAGAGAAGAGATGGGGTTGGCGGGGCCAGTCAGAGGTGGCATTTGCAGGTTCTGTGAACTACTCAAAGGTTCTCCAGAACTGGTCAGAACCTGCTGAATACCACCTCTGGGGTGGTGTTAAAAGAGGGAATCAGCTTAGAATCCCTAGGTAGCCACAAAAGAAAAACTTCCCTTGAATTCTGCGGAGCCTTATCTAACTCCTAGAAGGTTTCAACTTCCCTTGAATTCTGTGGACCGTTATCTAACTCCTAGCAGGTGCTAACCTTTAGCTGAGTACATTCCTGTGGTTAGGAATGAGTAGCAATAAATCAGTTTAATTGCAGCTGACAGGCAGGGCTGTATCTAGGCCAGAACAGTAATGACCTAACCAGGAGTGAGAAGCCACAATATGTCAAATTAGAATCAATTTACCTCCTTGGGGTTGAGGTACACCTATCCGATAAAGAGTCAGATGAAGTGAGAATTTGTTTCAACCAAACCCTGGAGATGACAAAAGAGATTTCAGAGGGACCCCCCAACAGAAATCAGCCAGGTTCTAAATAAGTCAGGGCACTGGATGTTGTGCAAGGAACCTGGAGTCATTGGATATCCTGGATGGGATCTCTCTGCAAACAGAGGTCTCCTGACTGTAACAAAATGTACCCGAGAACAAAATGATCAAATGTCTTGGTAGATAATGAGGATGAGTTTACTTCCTAGGGCAACTCAAACAGGTATCAGTCCAGAATACCTCTTGAAATCCAAGATTCATAAGGGATACAAAGGAGAAATAGCAGGGGTGGGATTCTACCTGGTCAGACCAGTTCTATAATACCGGTTGTTATGATTCTGCCCAGTTCAGAGAACCAGCAAATTATGCCACGGGCTGGCCCCACCCCTCCTCTCCCCATCCACTCACTCCTTACCTGCTATGTGCGCCATCAAACTTGCCTGCTTAGTTGCTATTTTTCCTTTTTCACCACTCCCCCAGCCACCAGGTGTTCTGCTGTTCCAGGAGATTTAGATTAGCTAGAAAGCAGGAAATGGCTGAATTTCTTGCTTTTTAGCTAATCTAAAAAGCACAGCCGAGCCTTCCTTAGGACTGAAGCTTCTATTTTGCAGTGCAGAACTCAGGTAGCAGATTGCAGATAGATAGATCTCTAAGTGAACCTGTGATTCTGGGAGCAACTCAATCTGCCTGCTTGCTTTGCCTGATTTTGGGGTAAAAGTTGCTCTTTTTAAAATAAAAATAATAATAATTTACATACAAGCCACCAAACCACACCCAGTCAGCAAGCCACACCCACCCAGTCACATGACCACCAAACCACACCCACAAATCAGGCCACGCCCGCATAACCGGTTGTTAAGAAATTTGAATCCCACCCCTGGGAAAGAGTAACACAAAGGAGATGAGAAAATAAATACAATAAAGACCTTATTCAGTCATTAGATACTGGACATGCATATCAGAGAACTACAGCCAGGGGTCGGCTGCTGGGGGTTCGCAGGGAGAGCCCCCTAGCTAAGATTCTGTACAGTTTGGAGAACCCCCAAATCCCAGTCCTGCCTGGCCCCGCCCACCCAGCCCCACTCCTCCCAGGAGTCCCCACGTGGCCCATTTTGGATGCAGGTAAGTGCAGGACACGTGTGGAGGCTCAGGGAGGATGAAAAACGGGCCTCCTGGGAGTTCAGGAAGGCTGGAAAGGGGCCTGTTTCTGACTTCCAGAGACCCTACAGAGCCTGGGGAGGCTGTTTTTGCCCTCCCAGAGTCTCAAGGAAAGCCTCAGGAGCCCGGGGAGAGCAAAAACACCCCCCTGCTGTGCTGCAGGAGGCCAACTAGGCCACACCCACCCAGCAACCGGGCAGAGGACCCCTTGCTAAAAAAATTTGAACCCCTGAATACAGGTGGACCTTGGCATACGACCCTATTTGGGCCCAACATTTATGCCCCTAAGTGAAACATTTGTTAAGTGAATTTCACCCTGTCTTATGATCTTTCTTAACCCCGGATGTTCATTGAATCCCTGCAGTTGTTGAGTTCGTGACGTGGTTGTTAAGTGGAATCCGGCTTCCCCACTGGCTTTGCTGGTGAGAAGGTCCCCAAAAGGGGATCACTGCAACCGTCATAAAGATGAGTCAGTTGAGAAAAGCATTCTGAAAATTTTGATATGGTGACTGTGGGGATGCTCCAACAGTCGTAAGTGTGAAACATGGCCATAAGTCACTTTTTTTCAATGCCATTGCAACGGTCACTAAATGAACTGTTGTAAGGTGAACATTTCCTACTGAATCATTTCAAGTGCTAACATTTGATCGACCTTCTTTTTTAAAAAATGATTGGGGGATGTGATCTAGACTTGATCTAATGATCAAATCTAGTTATTTCAGGAGAATTTGCACTATAGAATGAAACCATTGTCATCTCTAACAGTCCAGCAAAGAAAGAAACTATTTAACTAGGTTATATTCATTTTTTTTCTTCTCTATTTATAAAAAGCTGTCCATATATCCATTGGCCATCCTTGGATTCCGGAGAGTTAGCGAACTGCCACCACACAGGTTTTTTTTAAGATGGATTGGAGACAGAAAAATGCAATTGTAGAAGTAAAGAGGATTTCATTTTAATCATATAAACATTAAGGGAAATGTACAGTATGTCTCTTTCGACTATCAAGCAAACAGCTCATTAGAGTAACAGAATGCATTTTGGGATGTATATCATATCCTAGCACATATGTCTTCTCAACAAGAGGGTTTCAAAATAGCACAGGGGAGAGTGCCATTTTTTAAAATACGTATATTAAAATCTTGCTAAAACTTTTTTTTTTTAAAGTTCACAAGTTGCAATGCATCCTAAGGAAGAAGCATCCGATATCATCCCTTCTTTCCACTTGGCAGAGAAGGGAATTAAAAATAAAATAAAATACCAGAAAAGACAAACAGACATTCAAGAGTCCATTATCACCTGACTTCTTTTGAGGGAATAATATCTAGGAGGTTTGGAAGGGTCAATAATTCAGTAGACAAACAACAGAAGGGATCCATTTCTATGAGTGCCTCTTCCATGCCAAGAGATGGGTGGGAGCAGAAGACAACGGTGAAAACTCTGAGCCATAAGACCCAATCAATCTCCTTTAAAAGCCCAGCATGCAGACAGAAGCACAATGTTCTAACTTAGTGTCCTTATCTCACCTTCTTATGACCTGAAAATCCCATCTATCTTGAGAGAACTGTTTCATTCTTGTATTGTCATTCCCCACTTCTTCCTTCACAACCTACTTCGGTTCACAAGGCTGCTGTTTTTGAATCTTGAGGCTCTAGTCTCGTTTCTTTTCAACTTCTCCAGCATGATGAAGTGAAGGTTCAGATCTGAGACAGATACAGTGTTGTTCAATCCACATCAAAGGCACCCAGGAGTTTCCTTCCTGCTTGGCAGCCTGCTTTCTCTCCCTCCCTTTCTCCCTTCCTTCCTTCCTTCCTTCCTTCCTTCCTTCCTTCCTTCCTCCCATCTTCCTTTCTTCCTGCCTTCCTGCCTCCCTCCCTCCTTCCATCCTGCCTCCCTCTACCTCCCTCTCTCCCTTCCTTCCTTTCCTTCTAAATCTCTAGTCACTGAGCTGAAAACAGATTCAGAATTTTCATTCTCTCCTATCCCTACCAAAAGTACAGATATTCTCTCTCTCTCTCTCTCTCTCTCTCTCTCTCTCTCTCTCTC